>CAUYSK010098291.1:0-27185 GCA_963575035.1 Avahi laniger | reverse complement strand
GCCTGAGCAAGGGCAAGACCCCGTCTCTACTAAAAATAGAAAGAAATTAATCGGACAACTAAAAATATATAGAAAAAATTAGCCGGGCATGGTGGCACGTGCCTGTAGTCCCAGCTACTCGGGAGGCTGAGGCAGGAGGATTGCTTGAGCACAGGAGTGTGAGGTCGCTGTGAGCTAGGCTGACACAACAGCACTCACTCTAGCCTGGGCAAAAGAGTAAGACTCTGTCTCAAAAAAAAAAAAAAGAGTGGCTTTGAGGATTTATGTTTAACACCTTGAATGGCACCTGTCTTTATCATTGAAGTGACTTCATTTTAAATCCCATCGGTACACAGGTTGCTGCTAGGCCTGAATTAAACCCCAGAGCCAGCAGGAAGGGCACGAAACTGCCTTTCGCGAGTGTCAAAGTCACAAGGAGTGTTCTGCAATCAAGCTGCATGGTTTTGGAGTTTAGCGTTTTTATTTTTGGTGTGGATTCCTAACTTGGAATTAGTGCCTTCCTGAGTACATTATCTTTGAATTCAAAGCGTGATGTATTTCTGGATTTGAGAAATAACCAATCCTTTTGGTCAGAGGAAGAAGGAATTGCGGCAAACAGATAGAAAGTAAAGGCAGAACAAAGCACCGCAGAACTGCTTCATGTACTAAATAATTTCAGTGTTTAGCATTAATGAAATTTGTTTTACTATCTTGGCCGGATTATATAGCAGAAGTGATGTACAAAGATCCTGTTACACAACTTGGGAAATTGTGTTTATCATGATACAGGGTTTAGAATGATTAAGAGTCACAACTATATCACCAAAAACTATCAGTAAATCTTTCTCTCTAATTGCTGTGAAGTTTTGCCCTCTTCTCACTATGCCATTTTTATATTCAACAGCACAGCTCATGTGTTTGATCGAGTTGTGAATAGCTAGTAATTACTTGGGGAAAAAAATTTGTGAGCAGCCCTCTAAATAAAGTTGGAAGTAATACAATGGGCTTGCTGGGCCTTGGACTTTATTTTCAGCAGGACTGGCCTGCCTCGCTCGTGCGCTCTGTGGACGTTTATCAATCGGTTCTTTCACGCAGGCGAACCTTACTGGTTGTCGTGTAGCATAATTTTTCTGGCACAGGTCATCTTTTTGTCATAGTTGTGCTGTTGCTCTGCTGGTTTCAGTTTGTTGGTTTCTTTCTTGCTCTAACTGCTGGATTTGTAGTTACTTCCTTAAAGACTGTGAATTAGAAATGTGAAAACTGGTGGATGTTATGCCTGTGATTCGGGCGGAAAGGTGTCCTGAGCACACAGTTTTGACCGGTGATGTGTCACCTGGATGACAGGCCTTGGGAGATGGCGCCTGCTAACAAGATAAATTGATGCAAATGGATGTGTTCTTTGCTGAATTATCAAATATCTGATATTACCTTGGGTTTCCTTTTGTTCATAAATCTTCTGTTTAAACAAATTGTTTCAAAACTCCATTCCTCTAACTCAGATACCACGTAAAGATCTGAAGAGTTTGAAGGAAGGATTGTTACTACATAATGTGAGATCTTCATCACCATTAGTAACCAAAGAAAGGGAAAGGGAAATTAAAGTTATTGAGAGAAAACGGGAGACAAAAGTCAACAAGGATGCAAAAAACCAAAGCTGAAGAGTTTAAATAATTCGATTTTAAGATGTAAACTGAATGGCAGGAACCATCTCTTTCTTTTGCACGCCGGTGACTTTGGGTAGTAGATACTCAGCACGTGGTATTGAGTGAACCGTGGTGAGACTCCCCACCGGTCACTTACACTAGCAAACTCTGCGGTAGGTCCCTCTTCCTCCCGTGACATCCTGTAAGTGACCGGGTGCACCTGGCTCTGTGTCTGGATTATATCATCCATCTCCCCTCCTTTCTGTTTCCATGACCACTGCTCTGTTTTACCTTCTCCAAAGAAATGCTCGTCTTTACTTCCTAATGATTTTCTCTCTTTTCACTAAAAGCGTAGACTCCACACAATCATCAGGATTATTGATCTGAAACACAGATGTGATAATGACACTCTCTGGTTTAAAAACCTGCAAGCGCTTCTCATTACAGCCAGAAGTCCAAATTTTTTAGGTTGGCATTCAAGGCTTTATAATCAGATCGTATCCTGCTCCTTTTCTCTAACCTACTGTAACTCTGTTTCCCTCCACATGCCAGCCAGACGGTGTTACTCAGAGTTCCCTGAAACCTGCTGTAGATCAGTGCTCATGTATCCATGTTTCTGCATTATTTAAGCTCTTTCTTTCTCCCTCTCCTGAGCTCAAGTCCTGTAAGTTCCAACTGCAATACACCTTCCTTTTCTGAAGTTTTCCTCTGTTCCCTTTAAGCCTCAGCAGAATGAGCGGTTCACTTCTCTGTGCTCCATTATGCTTTCTGTATACCTCCTATTAAACGCCTTTTCACCTTGTTTTATAGAGTATCTTTGAGAATAGATTGATTCCGTGTGGATACAAGTTTGTCCTAATATCTATCATTTATTTAGCAAAATATCTGGCTGTCAAAAAAACAAAAAAACAAAAACACTGTACACATCATCTCATTTAATCCTCATAACAACTAACGAGGTTGATGCTGTTAGTATATCTTCCTTCTTTTATAAATAAGTAAGCTGAGGTGAAATGGCCTCACAGCCAAGGCAGAACTTGAACCCCGACCCAGATTCATCCAACTTCTGAAGGCCACGCTCTTAACCATTTGGCTGCATTGTTCTCCACGCCTGTGACCGGCAGCGCGGGCTCTTCAGTAAATACTCTCCAAGTGCTTATTCCCTGAGTGAGTGATAACTCCCTTCACACGGTAGTTTGGGCAGGCTGGTGGTATGGTGGTGTACGCACCATTCATGGAAATGTTTTTAAACCTTCAAAACACGTACAAAAAATAATTCAACAATATGTTGTTGATTGGGTCTCAGCAACGTTTGACGGGGGCAAAAAAGCTTTGGTATCTAAATACGACTGGCTTTTGTGACACAGAACGTGGCCTGGTACCGCACAACTATAAAACAGTTTGAACTGATTTCTAGGACGCTGCTGCCCCCTTGCTTCTGTCTTTATTATGAAAGTTCTCGTTAGTCAGACAATCTAATTGAAGTTTTACTGGCACAAGCCAGTGTAATGCATGGAAGCTCTAAGATGGAGGAACGATTAAGATTAGCAAAGTCTGTGGCAAAACACAAAAGTATTTTTTAAGAAAACCTATTAAGTTGAAAAATGCTTTAAATGCCATATATTTTTAGTGCTTGTATGGATAAGTACAAAGTAAATTGTCTTTGAGTTATCTTAAGGGTCAAATAGTAAATTGGAACATAACATTTAACACTTAAAGATCTTGAGAGTGAATGTTAGTAAGAGATAGTGATTTTTGTTAATTTTTTTGTCATCTAATTTTCCTTATAAACTTAGTAAAATGTAGTATAGATTCAATTTTGTAACTTTTCTTTTCTGTTATTTCTCTAGTGTTGTTAATAACGATACTGGTAGTGGAAGGAATCGCAGTGGCCCAAAAAACCCAAGGTAAAGTACTTACAGTGATGATGTATTGCATGTTCGGAACAGCGGGCTGGCTTGTTTGAAAGGACTGCAGCTTTTGAGTGCCATTTCCATAATCCCTTTGGGGCGTTCCAGGCTTTCTGTCAACCTATCAGCTTCAATTTAACTGGGTCCGGCTGCATTTAAGTAGAGGAAATCGTCAACATAAAGTCCTGCCCTGATAAATTTTTAAAATTGGCATTACAAGTAGCTCCTAGCATGCTGTGAATTATGTGCAAAAATTAAATGAAATTCATACTTATCACTAAGCAAAAGTAAAAATCCATTTTTCCAGTGTAAACAAATGAGACATTTCCATCGTATCTTATTCAAAGCCTTTCGGTCCTGTTTTGATTGTCCTGATTTATGAAAGAAAATTAGTGTGATTTTTTTTTTTTTGAGCTAGATTTTCATATCAGCATTTACTACATTTCCAGTATAACCTTATTTATCTTTTATTTTCATTAGAGTTATACATCCACATAAAAATCAAGGTATTCTAAAAAAGTAATTAGGAAAAATCATCCTCCCATTTTACTCTAGTTAACTTCCTGCTCCAAGGAAACAATCATTCTTTTAGCTGATTCTTTTGGTATTTCCCTTGATTTCTCTAAATAACACACTATGTTGGTACTTCCTGATTATTTCAGTTTTAGACGCTAGATACTGATCTCTCACGTGGAAGACGGAAATTTAGCTCTTTCGCAAACCTGCCGTCCGCCCCCACACACACGTGTTCTCTGACCTTCCGTGTGCCACCCTCTCGAGATAGTCATGCCATGATTCTGGTTAAGTCAGTCTTCAAGATTTACATTAAGCCACTCATTGAACTTTTTCAATATGAATTTTGTTTTAAGTTTAGGGAATATTTTTGTTTAATTTTTAAAATTCCCTTTCCTCCATTTTCTCTGTTGTGTCTTTTTAGGAATTCCTATTATTTGGTTATGGTCCTCTTGGTTTTTGTTTTTAATCTTTCTGTTTCCCATCACTCTTTCTGCACCACGTTCTTAGAGACTTCCTCAACTTTATCCTCTAAACCAGGAATTAGAAAACTTTTTTGTAAAGGGTCAAGTAGAAAGTATTTAAGATTTTGTAGGGCATATAGTCTCTGGAGCAACTACTCTTCTGTCGGGATGTGAAAACAGCAATAGACGGTACACAGATGATGAGTGTGGATGTACTCATATTTCAGTAGTAGTCATTTACAGCAACGGGCAACAGGTCAGATTTGGCCCAAGACCATAGTTTGCTGACTTCCACTCTAAATTTTTTAAATTTATTCTAAATTTTTTAATTTGGAAGCTTTTTTGTTTGTTTTCTGAATGTTTTTTAGAATATCCTCGTTTTTGTTTTATAGATTTGCTTTTCTGTCTCTCTGAGGATAATAAATGATAGTTTAGTTTTGTGTTACTGGTTTTTTAATATTTATCTTACCTAGCCTTTGCTCTTGTTTTGATCTGTTTCATATTAGAGACTTTCCTCAAATGTCTGGTGATCATTGAATGTCTGCTTACATTTTAAGCGGGGCACTAAAAAGCTGATCATTCGCTGTCCGCAGGTGTCGGTAGGGGTGGTATGCTGTGGCCCTCACTGTCGAGTGACCTGACATGGGGGAATCCCTCAGTCTGTGTAGTTAAAGCTGTTTAGGTTCCCCAGAGAAGAATCTTTCCATTTCCTGCTTAAAGGTTCTATCTCTGAGGGGGGCCTTTGGGGTGTTGATTGGGAGAGGAAGACTGGAAGTATCATCCAGTGTGTTAACATTTACTCATCTCTCCTTTTTTAGGTTGGTATTTTTATCTTCAGCTGGGTCTTGTGTCACCTAGTCCAGTAACCCTGTTGTTTAACCTTTTCCAAAGAAGTAATCTTCAGTTTTCTGATGTCGTATTGGAGCAGGTTCATGGAGTAGGAAAGGGTGGTATTAGAAATCAAACTGATTTGTAAACACTGTCAACCAACTTCATGTTTTTAGAAAGCCCATTTTCACACACCGGCCCTCACCCCACTTCCTAGTAGTGCCAATTGTTACTACTATTAATATATCTACCCCTTTGTACTTTGGGGTTTATGCCCTTAAAAAAAATCCTTTTCACTGTTGTTGAAGTGGAGTTTGAGGAGGAAGCAGAGCTCATGCATGTATTCAGTCTGCAATCTTCAACTGAAATGCCTCTGTAATCTTTGAATCTTGACTGTTGTGTTAAACTAAATGTGAGGATACCACATCAGAAAGTAACTCCTGGATCCTTTTATTTTTATGTCAGAACTGAATTTCATGGAATTTTAGTGATTTATCAGCTTCTTCCACATAGTTTTGCCCTTGTAAAATCCATATAAGCATTTTATTTCCCTGTCCTCTTACATGGCAAACTTGTACTCTAGCTGCAAGTTTTTCCAGCTTACCTGGAAAAAAGACGGCCTTACCTTCCTTTTACTTCTGCTGTACTCAATTTCTGGTGCTAAATTTGGCAGTGGTTCTTACAAAATTTTGTACATGTAGCATGGAGTGGGAATTGTTTGGAAAGTTGTGGGGGAAGGAAAAGAGTGATATTCTCTCTTGCTGTAGTTAATGTTTTAAATGATGTTTTTCCCAAAGATGGACAAAATATTGGAATCAAGCACATTCCTGCAACCCAGTGTGGCATTTGGGTTCGAACCAGCAATGGAGGTCATTTTGCTTCACCAAATTATCCTGACTCATATCCACCAAACAAAGAGTGTATCTACATTTTGGAAGGTATTTGACCAATTTCTGTCTTTTATTGGATAAATTTTTACTTTATTGTAAAAGTAAGTGCATTGGTAAAATGCCCTGTTTAAGCCAATTTGAACAAAATTTAAGCATGTATTTGAATTAAACTCTGTTAATAATAAATATTTCTGAATATTGAATACATTTAACAACATAATCGTTGAAATTTTATGGGAATTTTGAATCTCCTAAAGTATACTTCAACTAGATGCATCAGTATATATGAAAAACCTCTTTGATAAGAAAGTTACCAAAGATAATCAGCATCCCTTTTAAGGCTTTATGCAAATTTATCTCCACATTAGTGAGTTCCTTATTGTGGAAAATACATTGCATCTCATGAACTAAGCATTAGTTTCCTGACTTTGTATTTAATCAAGAAACGTTCAGCTAATTTAATAAGTTGTGTATGTCAAAGGGAAGGATTACTAAAGTTCTACAGAGTAACATTATTAGTGTAAAGTATAACATTTAGAATGGTTCTTAAGTAGTAACATCACAGTCCTCATCTATGAAGCAGTAACAGGATTGTTTTGCTTTTCTCACTCACGTCAGTACATTTATGTTCATTCTTGTTTGTGTTGCTCTGATTTGCTTATTCTTATTTTCTAGCCGCTCCACGTCAAAGAATAGAGTTGACCTTTGATGAACATTATTATATAGAACCATCATTTGAATGTCGGTTTGATCACTTGGAAGTTCGAGATGGGCCATTTGGTTTCTCTCCTCTTATAGATCGTTACTGTGGCGTGAAAAGCCCTCCATTAATTAGGTCAACAGGGAGGTTCATGTGGATTAAGTTTAGTTCTGATGAAGAACTTGAAGGACTGGGATTTCGAGCAAAGTACTCATTTATTCCAGGTAAAGAATCGGTTATCTTTTTAGTGATTGTGTATCTGACTCTTATTTTGGAACCTTAACGTTGGAAAAGAGATTAATTTGGTCAAGACTTTAAAGAAGTTAGCAAGGTCAAAAGTGAATCAGTTCATGAACAAATAAAAAGTTAATGAAAACTGGAAATAGAACCATGTCACTTGAATTTTGAAGCGTATCATAGTGTCACCTTTTTTTCTTAGATTTCTTTCGGTTTTATAGCATATACTCAAGGCCAACATCATCAAAGTAAATACATTTTTTAAAACAATTCAACAAACGGTCTTATTTTCATAATCCCCACAAAATTCTTTTGGCAGGTTTTTCCTTATTGAGCTGATTGAATTACCACTCATTTGAATAAATAGTCTAGAAAATATTGAGTAATATAAAGACTGCTCTGCACTCGAATGTACAAGTTCTGGGTTTGAATTATTTCTCTGCCACCTAATAGCTATAAAACTGTTAAGCACAGAGTTATGGTTGAGATTCGCCATTAGTAAAATGGAAATACCTGCTGTATTAGTTTCCTGAAGCTACCATGACTAATTGCCACAGATTTGGCCACTTAAAACAATAGAAATTTATTTTTTCAGAGTTCTGGAGGCCAGAATTCCAAATTCCAATAGAGCCTCACTTCGTCTTGGACCCCTAGTAGAGAATCCGGTCTTTGACTCTTGTGGCTTCTGGTGGCTTGGGTTTGTGGCCACATCACTCCAGTTTCTGCCTCCTCCTTCACATCTCTTTCTACTTTTCTCAAGATCCTTAATTTAATGCCAGTTTTTGCCTTGTAATATTTGCTTTTTTTAAACCATATAGGGTAATATTTACAGGTTATGGGAATTCAGATGTAGCTATATTAGGGGAGGGAGCTACTGCTCAGCCTACTACTACATTGCCTCACTACCCCATGGTAGGTGAGAACACTTCGAGCACTATAAAGCCCCATCCAGTGTAAAAGTATACATATCCCTAATGCAGAAACATAAAATCGTACAAGTTACTATTCCTGTCTTTAGAGAGCTTACAAACTAACAAGATGAAAAAATAACTTAGTAAAACAGCTATATGATCTTTTTGCTTTTATTTCTTCATGCAAGCAATTTGTTAATTGAAAAAAAATTTTAACTATCCAAATAAAAAAATATTTATAATTCTACCACCCTATATATAAAGTCAGTGTTAATAATTTGGTGTGTTTTCCTTCAGATGTTTTCCTACATCTATTAATTTTGTTTTAAAAAAAAATGGGATTATGCTATACATAGAGCTTTGTTACCTGTTTTTGCCTAAAAAACATAAACAACTTTTTCCCCCCATCAGTAAACATTTTGGAAGTTTTTAATTTTTGCTTCACTATTTATCTGCTCAATGCCAAAAGGATACCATTTTCAAAAAGCAAAATTTATTCAATAGACTTTTCTTTTTTTAGAAAAGTTTAGGTTCACAGCAAAATTTAGCAGAAGTAGAGTTATCTCCTTCCTCCCCACAATCAGCATCTTATACCAGAGTGATACATGTGTTTTAGTCAGTGAACCCACATTGACACATCATTGTCACCAAAGTCCACAGTTTATATTCGGGTTCACTCTTGGTATTATGTGTTCTAAGGGTTTGGACAAATCTATAAAGACACGTATCTGCCATTACAGTATCATATGGAACAGTCTCACTCCCTAAATAGCCCTTGTGCCCCTGTGTTCATCCCTCTATCCCCCTGACCCTCTGGCAGCCACTGATCTCCTTGCTTTCTCCATGATCGTGCTCTTTCCAGAATGACATGTACCTGGAATCAAACACTCATGCATGCTGTAGCCGTGTCAGAGTCGTGTCTTGCACTTAGCAACATGCACATAAGGTTCTTCCGTGTCTTTCCGTGACTTGGTAGCTCATCTCCTTTTAGCACTCAGTAGTATTTCATTGTCTGGATGTACCACAGTTGTATCCGTTCAATTGAAGAACATCTTGGTTGCTTCCACATTTTAGTGATTATGATTAAAGCTGCTGTAAATATTCACGTGCAGGTTTTTGTGTGGACATGAGTTAATTCATTTGGGTAAATTCTAATACATGCAGCAACATGGATGAACCTTGAAACATTATGCTAAGTGAAATAAACCAGACACAAAAGGATAAATATTGTACAAATCTACTTCTATAAGGCATCTATTCATAGAATAGAATTTGTAGAAACAGAAAATAGAATGGGTGGGTTTCAGGGGTCACGGGAGGGAGAGCAGAGAGTTAATGTTTAATGAGTATAGATTTTCAGCTTGGGAATGATGAAAAAAAGGTCTGGAAATAAAGAGTGGTGATGATTGCACAACACTGTGAGTGCACTTAATGTGACTGAACTATACATTCAAAATGGTTAACATGGCAAATTGTATGTACAGTTCACCACAGTTAAAAAGGAGTGGCTAGCGAGCTGTTTTTTCACAATGGTGGGGAAAAGAAAGACAACTGGGCGGGATGCGACGTGCAGGATGCTGCGCCTTGCGAAGTCGTTCCCCGGAGTTCAAGAGCCAATAGTTTATATCAGAATAACTCACTTGATTAAATTGGCCAGGTGTTTGGTTTGTATTATCTAAATCAACTAGCTGAAGTAACTGATATTCTTTGTCTAACCCATGAAGACACCTTTACAAAATCTTATACGTGAGTTAGATCTTTGTAAGTAAGTTTAGGCTACTTGAAAGGAAAAAGATGTCAAGATAGAGCTCTTACTTGAATCATGTTTTTAAATACTAAAAAACAAATTCAGCCAACTTTATATATAACGATCCTTATTTTGGAGACAAGTAGCTCTTTTTCCTCTGTTGTATATATCATGAGAGCAAGCTTATGTGGCTTATAGTTAAAATACAGACAGAGTATACAATGCCTGGTACCTTTCACGTGTGCATTTTACAGTGCTTCAGAGTTTCTGCGCACATTATACATAATTTTATGCTAATGGCAATTTCAGGAGAATTATGTAGTGCTTCGTTTTGTAGGTGAGGAAACTGAGTCAGACATTAAGTGATTTTTCTCAGGTCAGAAAATGGCAATCAAGGGCTAGATTCTAGTTCTCTAGGCCACACTTCCTAATATCATATTGTCTTTATATAGTGAAGATGAGGATTCTCGATTTTGTCACTAAAAGGAAAAAAACCAGCACATGGCAAAACAGATAAGCAATGCACAATTAGCTAACTATGGCAGTATGTGCTGTTTTTAAAGTCATGTTTATAAAATAAATTTTGTCTAGAGGGTGGTAAATCTGGAAGAAACCTATTTAACAATGGTGAGAAATTAGAGAATAAAATTCTCTAAGCTATTGGTGATACGGAAATTTTGATGCAATAATGACAATATCCCAGAAATCTTGTCTACATATGAAAAAGTTCTGATTAGCTTACCAGATAGCGCCTATGGCTTTTTTTCTCCCACTGCTGTTTAAGATTTAAATTTCTCTTTGACTTTTCTCTGTAAAAGTGCTCAAGTGTCTGTTAGTTGTCCCCTTCCAGCAAGGAAGAGTTTAGTTTAAGTTTAAAAAGAACAATCTCTGAGATGTATTCTAAGTTAAATAATTTTTTCTGCTTTTTTAAATATGTAATTTTTAAATTAAAAAAATTTTTTTTAATTTCAGAATATTACAGGGATGCAAACACTTTGGTTACACACATTGCCTTTGCACTGCCCAAATCAGAGCTACGAGCATGCCCATCCCCTCCTCCCCCTCCCTAAATGTGTAGTTTGATAACTTCCTGAAGTGTCTGGAATCGAAGAGTACAGTTTCAACAAGAATTAAGCATCCAGTTATGTACAGTAAACGATACTGAAATAGGTTTTCCAGGCTAAGGATTCTGAGACATTTTAGGCTGTCCAACAATTTTCTTATTCTGGCAGTTTGGTATATGCAGTTCCTATCTGAACTTTCAAATAACTTTTTAAAGATACCTATGTTTGCAATTTTTAAAAATTTATTTTTATTATAAAATATACATAACATAAAGTTTACCCTTTAATCGTATTTAAGTGTGTGATTCAGCGGCGATAAGAATATTCACAATGTTGTGCAGCCATCACCACTCTCCATTTTAGCAAAAGTTTAGAAGACAAATTTTAATGATTCAGCAAAAAGGAATTTGATTCTCTTTTAATGTTGAATATATTCCATTATGTTGTATGTACCACATTTTGTTTATCTATTCATCTGTCAGTGGACTACCTATTATTTTAGACAGTTGGTGAGTTTTCAAATCAAATAAATAAATCATTAATTCATGATGGGATCAAAAGTTTGTCGATCCTGAAAGTGAGTTCATAAATGACCAGTGATGTGTGCTCCACACCAGTGAAAGCTCCTCTCACCTTGCTATTAAGTGGAGCATTAGGTGTAATTTGAAATGTTAACTCTTGAGGTAACTATCTCAGTACCAATCACTTTCTTCTTTTTTCTGTTACAGATCCAGACTTTACTTACCTAGGAGGTATTTTAAATCCCATCCCAGGTTTAGTATATTAACACTTTTTCCTCATGGCATTTTTGATCAGTCTTATTTTCCTTTGAACATTATTCATTTATTCTTTCTAGATTGCCAGTTTGAGCTCTCAGGAGCTGATGGAATAGTGCGTTCTAGTCAGGTGGAACAAGAAGAGAAAATGAAACCTGGCCAAGCAGTTGACTGCATATGGACAATTAAAGCTACACCAAAAGCTAAGGTATTGTTATGTATTGAGTCACTTCAGAGAATGACATAGTATGACATGATTTGCAAAATGTGTCATTTTGATTTGTACAAATATTCGTTAACTATATAAACTGATGTTACAACTTCTAAAAATTTTATTTTAGTCACCTCATTGGGTACCTATTAAGATCCCAGCACTGTTATGGCTAAATAAAGTGAAATATAAATTTCAGGAATATTACACATACATAGGGAGTCTTAATTGTAAAAGATTAAGATTCTTAAAATCTATTGATGCCTAATTGTCAAGTGTAAGTGTTGATTTATGTGATTGTAGATTCATAAAAATATTTTTTATGGAGGAAAAATAGATTGCAAGAGGTTAAAGAGTGTTCTCAGAGGTTACAGGGTTGGTCATAGCAGTCTGAAAACCAAAATCACAAATATGTTGAGTCTTTGTTTTGTATTCTTATCTTGCTGCCCTCTGCTAATCATGTAGAGCTTTTATTGGAAAGTACTGCAGGGAAAGTTTTTAAATAACTGTGACAGACTGAGATTGGTTGCTTTTAATATATACTTCTAGGAATATCACCAGAGTTAAAATTATATTTAAAGCATATGTGAAAAAGAGAGAAAAGGAGAATGAGGGTCAGAGAACATACCTTTAAAGAATTGTAAAAATTATGGTGGGGCATAGTGGCTCACACCTGTAGTCCCAGCAACTCAGGAGGCTGAGGTGGGAGGATCACTTGAGCCCAGGAGTTGAAGGCTGCAGTGAGCTATGATCACATCACTGCACTCCAGCCCGAGTGACAGAGCATGACCCTGTCTCTTAAAAAAAAAAAAAATCAGATTGACAGTTATGGATGGATTACATAACCTAAAAACTCACCTACTAAGAAACACTTGGAAACATTGGGTAAGTTATAACAAATATTCTTTTAAAAGCATATGTAAGCTCCAAAAGATAATTCTTATGGACTAGAAATAAAGAGAGATAGCTATAAATTAGAGCCATAAACTGAAATTAATATTACAGTGCACCTGGATGGTTTCAATAAGTTGTTACTGCTCAGGAGTGGACATGCCAGGAACTTGGTTTTAATTCCTACACTGAAAAGAAAAAGGCCTAGACTCCATGGGACCTTTGTGAGATTTCTTTACGTAAAGCTGGAAACCTCAAAGGGAGATTGATGTGAAAGGGTAGACTAGAACAAATTTTCCACTGGCACATACTGATGACAAAGAAACTTGTTTTTCTGGGCTTGGTCTCGGGTGAGGTTGGGGCCTCCGCTAAACTTTATATATAGAAATCTGCCTTTATTAGGGTTTGGGATATGAATTTACATTCCCTGCTCAATCCAGGAATCACTAAGTTCAAAAATTAACAAAATGGCTGGACGCAGTGGCTCAGGCCTGTAATCCTAGCACTTCGGGAGGCCAAAGTGAGGATCACTTGAGATCAGGAGTTCGAGACCAGCCTGAACAAGAGTGAGACCTCATCTCTACTAAAAATGGAAAAATCAGCCGGGCACAGTGGCACATGCCTGTAGTCCCAGCTACTTGGGAGGCTGAGGCAGGAGGATCACTTGAGCCCAGCAGTTTGAGGTTGCTGTGAGCTAGGCTGACACCACCTCACTGTAGTCTGGTCAACAGAGTGAAACTATGTCTCAAAAAAAAAAAAAAAATTAAAATGGTCTTGTGTTCATAAAACCTTAGAGGCAGATGAAAAAATAAACCTAAAACCACCAGGGAGGCAATTGGGTTCCTATTGATAAAACACTGTTGAAGGTGAGCTCACAACCCCAAATTAGAGCACCTGTGCTCACAGTGTACCATGCATGAGCATTAGCATACATAACCCAGAGGAAGATGCTCCCTAGATCCCCAAAAACCCAAGTGTTTTCCTACAAGAAGGAAACAAAAAGATGAGAAGGAAAAATGACCAGGCATGTTTTTAAAATAACCAAATACAAATTCTATAAGTAAAAAGTATGGTTATTAAAAGATAAATCCGGCCGGGCATGGTGGCTCACACCTGTAATGCTAGCACTCTGGGAGGCCGAGGTGGGTGGATCGTTTGAGCTCAGGAGTTGGAGACCAGCCTGAGCAAGAGCAAGACCCCGTCTCTACTAAAAAAATAGAAATAAATTAGCTGGACAGCTAAAAATATATATATAAAAAATTAGCCGGGCATGGTGGCGCATGCCTGTAGTCCTACTCGGTAGGCTGAGGCAGGAGGATCACTTGAGCCCAGGAGTTTGAGGTTGCTGTGAGCCAAGCTGATGCCACTGCACTCTAGCCTGGACAACAGAGTGAGACTCTGTCAAAAAAAAAAACAACCAAAAAAGATAAATCCAAGGAAATTAGCCAGAATGTAGTGCTGGGACAGGGTGGTAGTTTATTAAGAAATTTTTCAAGAACTGCTGAAAGGCATGACACAGTGACTCCCAAGGAGGAAAAATGACTTTTGAGTAATACCTACTTGCATTGTACCCCACAGACAAGGAGAAAAGTCTTTAAACAACTACAGAGAAAAGAGATTGCCTACAAAGGGATGCTATTAAGATTGACACCAGAATTATCAATAGCAAAGTTGAAGCCCAAAGACAGTGAAATAATGTCCTCAGAGTGTTGAGAGACAATTAATAACTGGTAGCCCACATTTCCATATCCAGCTAAACTGTAATTCAAGAATGAGGGCAAAATTCAGGTATTTCTGGGCAAAAATAATTAATGAACCAAATGTTAAAATCCAAATGTATCCTGTTCACAGGATAATTACAGGAAAATTTAAAAGTACAAAAATAGGAAAACATTACCAGGAAAATATAAAAAGAGAGCTGATATAACTATTAAAATAGAAATCAAGAATGTCACTAATTCACAAGGAAGATGTGATAATTTAAAATCTTAGGCATTAATAATACAGCCTCAAAATGTACAAACATAAATTGATGATTGCCAGGGAACACTGATAAATCCGCATTTATAGTGAGTAATTTTTTTTACCTCTTTCAGTAATTGATAGGTCAAGCATACCAAAAAATAACTGCAACTAAAAAGATTTGATTTGGACAACACAATATATGCCTAATGGACATGGCATCTTGCTTTCAACATCCAGAGGATATGCATTCTGTACAAGCATGCATAAAACATATGTCAAAACTGATACATGCACTAGGCTGCCAAGGAAGTCTGAACATATACCAGTGTTCGGTATCAAACAGAGCATCCTCCGACAACGGCACAATTGAACTGGGGATCAGCAACCAAAAGATTACTTTAAAACCCCGTATGTTTGGAAGTTTAATGCTGTGCTACTTAGTAATTAATTTATAGGTCATAGAAGAAGTCAGGGTAGAAATGCGAATACATATAAAATTCAATAATAATGAAAATGCTGTATATTAAAAAATTGTGGGGTATAGCTAAAACAGTACTTTGAGGGAATTTATGACTAAAAATGCTTCCTTTAGAAGAAAAAAAGATTGAAATTTAATTAGCTAAGATTCAATTCAAGATGTTAAAAGAATGACAAATGCAAAGAAAGTAACAGGTAATAATTTTTAAGAAGCAGAAATAAATTAAAAACAAAGATATAAAAAAAGTGAATCACTGAAACCCAAAGCTGGCTCTTTGTAATAGGTAACAATAGGCAACCTTCTGCCAAGATTTATCTAGAATATTAGGAGTGGAAAAGGTCTTAAATCAAGTACAGCAGAAATTAAAAACTATTATGAGACAAACCAATTATGAAGTAGACCTGCTGAGCAAAAGAAAAAAAAATCTGTGTTTCTTTAATAAATAAATGACAAAGGAAAAAATAAAAGCAGGAGGACCTATAGATAAAAGAGAGATAAAAGTCAAATGAACTTAGGGATTCAAACAAACTATAAGTGGGGGAACTAATGACATTAACAGACAATTAGAAGTTTGAACACTGATATTTGATAGTAAGAAGTTACTCATTTGGTTTGATAATAGTACAGAGGTTAGTGGCTTTAGTGATAACATGGAACTATTTACAGGTGAAATGATTTAACGTCTGGGATTTGTCTCTAATATGTAAAGGGCAGAAACAGCAAGACACATGGATAAAATAAGACTAGTAGTTGAAGTCGGGGGATGAGTACATGGATATGTGATACACTTTGTCATCTTTTACATATTAGAAATTTTCAATAGCTGCGTTTTAGGCCAGGCATGATGGCTCACACCTGTAATCCCAGCATTTTGGGAGGCTGTGGTGGGAAGATGGCTTGAGGCCAGGAGTTCTAGACCAGCCTGAGGAACATAGCAAGACCCTTCTCTACAAAAAAAATGTAAAAATTAGCCTGGCATGATGGCATGCCCTCGCTACTGAGGAGGCTGAGGTGGGAGGATCACTTGAGCCGAGGAGTTCAAGGTTACAATGAGCTCTGATTGCACCACTGCACTCTAGCGTGGGCCACAGAGCAAGACCCTACCCTCCCCCCCAAAAAAAGGAAAGAAAGTAATAACAACAAAGTGATTTAGATTATCATAAGAATATTATGAATAATTCTTTATTAATAAATTTATAAGCTGGAAAGTATGGAGAGAATCCCTGGTTTTTTTTTTTCTCTCTCTTCACTCATATTCTCAGAACTCACAGCAGGTTAGGAGGCTAAAACCCTGAGGAAAACTTGTCTTTCTCGCCAGAGGAACTGGGTAGAGGAGACCGAGTTGTCATCTAGAGACTCTGAAGGAAGTCTTGGAGAGGGGAGCACTGGAGAAGGGGAAGCACTGTTTCTGGCTTTCTTCCCAAGCCCCATACACACGGAACAGACACAAAGAAGCGTAGCAGCGGTGTTGGGAAGCACATTGCAATATGAACCATCCAAGCCTGCATTACACAGCAAGGGCTTTGAAACCTGAACCAACACTGGGACTGCCACCCACGCAAAGTGAGACAGAACTTGCAGTCTGTACCTAACTTGTTTGATTTCCTGCTGAAACAAAACAATAATCAAAGTCAACATTTTCCAGGGATTTTTAACAAGATCCAGAGTCTCACATAATATTGAAAATGTCCAGGATACAACAGAAAATTACGTATAAAAAACAGGAAAATTTGATTTGTTCTGAAATGAAAAACAATCAACAGATCCCAACTCTAACAGAACTCAGATATTGGAATTATCAAAAACTTTAAAGCAACAATATAGCCATGCTCCACGATGTGAAGGAAACACTCCTGAAGAGTGGAAAGGTGGTATTCAGCAGAGAAATATAAAGTGTCAAAGAGCCAAGTGAAAATTTTAGAACTGAAAACAATATAGTATCTGAAGTTTTACATATTCACTGTTAGATGGGCTCAATAGGAGAATGGAGATGAAGGAAAGTCACTGAACTTGAAGACAAATCAGTAGAAAGTATTCAATCTGAAATACAGAGGGAAAAAAATACTTAAAAACAAATTAATAGACCCTCAGGGACCTTCAGGAAAATTTAAAAAGGCCTAACGTATATCTCATTTCATCCTAGAAGGAGAAAAGGAAGAGACTGGTACAGAATAAATATATGAAGAAATAATTCCTAATAATTCCCAAATTTGGTGAAAGACATATATAAGATATAGATATAAGAAGCATGCATCAAAATCAAATTACTTGAAACCAAATAATGAGATTTTGAGATCTGCCAGAGGAAAACGATGCATTTTATATAAGGAAGCATTGATTTGCATGACACTGGATTTCTCTTCAGAAATTGTGGGAGCCAAAGGAAATGGATTAAAATCTGTAAGTGTTGGATGGGTGAGAACTGTGAACTCAGAATTTTATATCCAGCAAAACTTCTTCCAAGAATGAGAGTAAAAGAGAGACGTACTCTGAAGAAGACAGACTAAGAATTTATCACTTAACAGACCTGTAAAAGAAGTTATAATGGAAATTCTTTAGATAAAAGAGAAATACTAGGAAGAATCTTGGAAGTTCATGAATGAAGGGAAACAAATGGTAAATATCTGGGTAAATATAAACCATTTTACCAGTGTCTGGAACAAAAGAGAAGATATCATTACGGCACCTACCATTGTTAAAAATAAGAAGAAAATACAATGAACAGTTCTGTGCCTGAAAATCAGATGACTTAGATGAAATGGGCAAATTTCTTAAATGCTACACACTGCCCAAACATATCCAAGAAGAAATAGATAATCTGAATTGTTCTATATCTATCCGAAAAATTGAATTCATAGTTAAAAACTTTCTAACAAAGAAAGGTCCAGGCCTAGGTGGATTCACTTGGCAAATTGTACCAAACATTTAAGGAAGATAATAATGCCAATTCTTCACAATGTCTTCTAGGAAATGAAGAGGAAGAAACACTTCTAAACTCATTTTATAAGACAAGTATTAACCCTGATACTACTACCACCAAACAAAGACATTATAAGGAAACTCGATCAATATTCCTCAAGAAAATACATGCAGACTAGCTGGTGGTAGATTTGTGATGTCACAGAGCAAACGGCAGTGACCGTAAAATGGCATGGTGTGTAAGCATTTTCAGGGGATGCAAAAGGGATCAAGAGACAAGATGTTTTTTATTCCATGTGCTTTGTTTCATTTAGTACGTAGCTTGTTGGCCAAAAAGGACAGACACAGGTCAATGGAATAGAATAGAGTCCAGATATTAGATTTATACAAATATGGTTAATTGATTTTTGATAGACATGCAAAGTCAATTCAGTAAAGAAAGGATATTCTTTAAAAGATGGTGCTAGAACAATTGGATATCCATATTCCAAGAAAAAATATGAACCTTAACCTATACCTGATACCTTATACAAACTTAAAATGGATCATAGACATAAATATAACATTATAAAACATTTAGGAGAAAATCTTAGTAACTTTGGATTAGACACAGAGTCCTTAGATACAATACCAAAGGAGTATCCATAAAAGAAAAATTTATAAATTGGACTCATTAAAAAGCTTCTCTGTGAAAGACACTGTTGAGTGAAGAGAAAAGCCACTACTGGAGAAAGTATTTGCAAAAGATTTATTTTATCCAGAAATTAAAACTCAAAAACAACACAACCCAATTATAAAATAGGCAGATTTTAACAGAGACTTTACCAAAGATTTAGTCATTACCAAAATGCACATTAAAACTACAATGAGATAGCACTGTACTCCATTAGAACAACAATAATTTTTAAAAAGCCAATACCAAGTTCTGGGATGTCTGAGTAAGGGAAACATAAATTCCTGTAGGAATGCACAATGCTATCCCCACTTCAGAAGACAGTTTGGTGGTTTCCTATAAAGTTAACGTGTGACTCAGCAGTCTCTTCTGGATGGGTACCCAAGAGAAATGAAAACTTACGTTCATAGAAAAAAACCTATATGTAAATGTTCATAGCAGCTTTATCCATAATAACCAAAAACTGGAAATGATCCAAATATTATTCAGCTACTAAAAGAATAAACTGTGGCACATCTGTACGGTAAAATCTATTCTGGAATAAAAAAGGATAAGCCATAGATAAATAGAGTAGCCTCAAATATGTCATGTTGAGTGAAAGAATCCAGACTTAAAAGGCTGTATGCTATATGGTTTCATTTATATGAAGTTCTGGGAAAAGTGAAAGTACAGGACAGACAACAGATCATTGCTTACCAGGGATCAAGACTGAAGATGGATTTTGACTGCAAACTAGGAGCATATGAGAATTGGGAGACAGAGGGTGGGGAGGTGTAATGAAACACTTCTTGGAGTGTCAGCAAGATTGAGTAATGGAAACTCTCTTAATTTGCTTAAGAAGTATAACTTACAGTAAGAGAGGCAAGATGAAAGACAAGAAACACCTCTAGCTAGAGTATCTCTGCAAGAAGGAGAAATTTTAGATGAAAGAAAAAAAAACAGACAAATATAGATCAGATCAGAGTCAGAAGGAAGGGTGCCTGAACCTAGAGGAGACTCCACAGGAAGAGACTGTGGAGCAGAACTGGAAGGAGATTAATCCAATGCAGGGATTAAGCCCCGAGAGGCTTGGAGACCAGCAAAAAGGGTAGGTGGAGAGCTTAAAATTTTCCTCCCTTGCATCTCAGACTGCTGAGGGCTCTCAAGCTGCTGGAGAGACCTGCCAACACCAGCCCAGAGACTCCTCCCACCAATGAGTGGAGAGCCTCTTAGAGACAGGGAACCAGGCTCCCAGCTCCCTCAGAGCACCTCCCACCCTACAGACCTGAGCTGGTTGGCAGGCATCATATTGCTTCTCCACCCACTGGGCGCCTTTGTCCTCCCTGGGGGCCTCAGCTCCTCAGAATCCATCTTGCTCATCCCCAACTCCAGCCCAGACTGCAGGAGCCACAGGGATCCAGTGAGTCCCAGGAGATCTGCAGGACTCCAGAGCATGGTCATTCTGGGGTGACTACCTCCTAGAGAGGGATTAGAGACTACTGGTGTGCAGTCCTTTCTTCACCTAGTCCTTCATTCTCCCCTTCCTTCCCCTACCCTTGGCTGCAGAGAGAAACGATTTAGCCACCACTCAGAGGCATCCACAGGGAACAGGATTCGGACCTTTCCTTTTGGGGCTCTGCAGTGGACTGAGGGGTGCTTGGACTGTGAGCTCGCAACCCATTGGCCCTTCCTGGTGCTACTTTCCCAGTGACTCCAGCAGAGCAGAGCAAACCCTGAGGTGAAAGGACATTGATCCAGCTTTGGCATCCAGTGGGTGACTTGGGACCAGCATTATTCTCCCTGGCATGGTCAGGGATTGATCTCCGGGGCCCAGAAGACAGGCCTGCAGGCCAGATGTAAACCCAGATCTCAATCACATTGCCCACAGTCACAGAAAGGATATTTCTGAATTAATCTACTGAGATATGTGTGCCTTCAGGGGCAGATCAGAGTGGGTCCTAGCTGCAGCGTGCTCAAAGGGCACTCCTCCCACAGGAAGGATGAGCTCCGAGCTCAGGCCAGGATCCTGGCCAACATAACAGTTGTGGGGCAGCTCAGCTGGCTTGAGGTCCTGCCTATAGGCAGAGGCCCGGGAGATACCACAGAATAGGTGAGGGTGGAATGGAGCAAGACTTGCTCCACACTGCCAGACTGAGGGTCTCAGACAACCCCACTTCCACAGACTATCTGGTCAAGTGGGGCCACTTCAGCCCCTGGCAGCTTTGCCCAGAGGCAGGGAACAAACCTTTGGCCCCTGCTAAAAGCATTTGTGGAGTTTAAGGGCAGGCTCACCCAAATCAGCCCCACCTGCCCCCGCTGAGGTGAAAAATAAGGACACACCTGGAAGTCCCAGGGCCCCACTCACCACCAGGGGCACTAGAGTAGTTCTCCAGAGGAACTAGAGCTGACCACAGGACCCCAAAACAGCATGGTAGCTTGCTCTTCCCAGGAAGCACCACCTACTGACGGGTGAATTTGCATGCCCTTTTACTGCATTTACTGACTCATCATACAGGGTGTGGTCGGTTCTCACCCACAAGCAGCACCTACTGGCTCAGAGACTAAACTGGGCATGTCATTGTCCAAAAAAAAAAAAAAATCCAAAGAAGCAACAGGTAGGAATCAGTGCAAGAACTGTGGAAGTATGAAGAATCAAACCAAAAGACACCCCCGAAAGGGAACACCAGCTCTGTAGCAATGGATATCAACCAAAATCAAAACACTGAAATGACAGATGAAGAATTTCAAATATGAATTGTAAGAAAACTCAGTGAAATGCAAGAGAAAATTGATACCCAACACAAAGAAATCACACACACACACAAAAATCCAGGAAACATGAAAATTCACTAAAGAAATTTAAATATTAAAAATCAAACAGAACTTCTGCAAATGAAGAATTTATTCAAGTAATTATAAAACACAGTAGAAAGCCTCAAGAATAGACTAGATCAAGCAGAAGAAAGAATCTCAGAGACTGAAGACAACACCTTGCAATTAAATAAGTCAATCAGAGAGAAATAAGAGAAAAGACCAAAGCCTACAAGAAATGTGGGATTATGTGAAGCAGCCTAACACAAGAATCATAGGCATCCCTGAGAGTGAAGAATAAAATACACAAGGGTTCGATAAACTATTTGAGGAGATGATAGAGGAAAATTTCTCTGGCCTTGCTAGAAATCTAGATATCCAGGTACAAGAAGCTCAAAGGACTCCTGGGAGATTCATTGCAAACAAGAAGACACCACGACACACAGTCATCAGACTGGCCAAAATAAACATGAAAGAGACCCTCCTATGAGCCATAAGGTGAAACCAAGAGATAACCTACAAAGGAAAACCATCAGATAACTGAAGACTTTTCAACTGAGATCTGACACGCCAGAAGGGACTGGGGCCCTATTGTCAGTCTTCTCAAACAAAATAATGCCCAGCCTAGAATTTTGTATCCTGAAAAACTAAGTTTCTTATACACAGGGGAAATAAAGACCTTCTCAGACAAGCAAATACTGAGGGAATTCATCAAGACAAGACCTGCCCTGCAGGAAGAACTCAGAACAGTGTTACACATGGATCAGCACCAGCATAAAATCATCGAAAAGCTAAAGGTCAAAGGCCAGATACCTCAGTGGCTCAACAGAGAACAAAGCAACAAAGTTCAACTCAACAGGATGAATGGAAATCCGCCCCACTTATCAAGTCTTTCAATAAATGTGAATGGCTTGAACTGCCCACTAAAGAGACATAGGCTGGCCGAATGGATAAATGTACACAAGCCAAGTATCTGCTGTCTTCAGGAAATGCATGCATCTAACCCACAAGGATGCATTCAGACTTGAAGGGATGGAAAACAATATTCCACACAAATGGAAACCAAAAGAAAGCTGGGGTAGCAGTTCTTACATCAGATAACATAGTCTTCAAATCAACAAAAATAATGAGCAACAAAGATGGTCATTATATAATGGTAAAGGGAACAATTCAACAAAAAGACATAACAATTCTAAATATGTATGTACCTAACTAACACAGGTACACCCAGATTCATAAAGCAAATCCTACTTGATCTAAACAAAATGATAAACAGCACCATAATAACCAGGATGTTAACACTCCTCTGACAGAACAGGACAGATTCTCCAAACAGAAAATAAACAAAGAAGCAATGGACTTAAACAGAACTCTAGAACAAATGGGCCTGACTGACATTTACAGAACATTCTACCCAGTAACCCCTGAACATAGGTTTTTCTCATCAGCTCACAAGACATTCTCTAAGATTGACCACATCCTAGGCCACAAAACATGTCTCAACAAATTTAAAAAAATAGAAATTATATCATACATCTTCTCAGACCACAGGGAATAAAATTAGAAATCAACTTCAACAGAAACACTCATGTCTACACAAAGTCATGGAAACTAAACAACCTTCTGCTGAATGATTATTGGGTTAAGGAGGAAATTAAGATGGAAATCAAAATATTCTTTCAACTAAATGATAAAGGAGACACAGTCATCAAAAATCTGTGGAACACAGCTAAAGCAGTCCTGAGAGGAAAATTTGTATCCATAAATGCCTACATCCAAAAGACAGAAAGAAGACAAATCAACAACCTAATGAATCATCTCAAAGAACTGGAAAAGTATGAGCAAACCAATCCCAACCCCAGCAGAAGAAAAGAAATACCAAGATCAGAGCAGATCTAAATGAAATCGTAACAAAACTATACAGAAGATTAATGAAACAAAAAGTTTGTTCTTTCAAAAAATAAAATTGACGTGCCTCTTGCTAGATTAATGAGAAGCAGAAAAGAAAGGATTCTAATAAGCTCAATCAGGAATGAAAAAGGAGAAATTACAACAGATACCACAGAAATACAAAAGATCATCTCTGAATACTATAAAAATCTCTATGTACATAAACTGGAAAATGTGGAGGAAATGGCCAAATTCTTAGAAACACACAGCCTCCCTAGGCTTAATCAGGAAGAAATAGAATTCCTAAACAGACCAGTATCAAATACCTAAATTGAAGCAGCAATAAAAAACCTTCCTAAAAAAAAGTCCCAGATCAGATGGTTTCACAACCACATTTTACCAGACCTACCAAGAAGAACTGGTGCCTATCCTGCAGAAATTATTCCACAACATCAAAAAGAAAGGAATCTTCCCCAGCACATTTTATGAAGCCAACATCAACCTGATATACAAGCCAGGAAAGGACTCAGCAAAAAAAGAAAACTGCATACCAATATCCCTTATGAATATACATTCAAAAATTCTCAATAAAGTCCTAGCTTTGAATTCTAGAATTGAATTCAGCTGGTCATCAAAAAAAAAAAAAATCCATCATAACCAAGTGTGCTTCATCCCATAGATGCAGGTATGATTCAACATACACAAATCTATAAATGTAATTCACCACAAAAATAGAAATGAAAACAAATACTATATGATCCTCTCAATAAATACAGAAAAAGTATTCAGCAAAATTCAGCACCCTGTTATGATAAGAATGTTTAACACAATAGGAATAGATGGGACTTGCTTCAGAATGATAAAAGCCACATACAAGAAACCCACAGCCAACATCATACTGAACAGGTAAAAATTGAAAGCATTCCCACTTAGAACTGGAACCAGACAAGGTTACCCTCTATCACCACTTGTATTCAATTTATTGCTGGAAGTCCTAGCCAAAGCAATCAGACGAGAAGGAAATCAAGGGCATCCAAATGGGGACAGACAAGGTCAAACTATTGGTCTTTGCTGACAATATGATCTTATATCTAGAAAACCCCAAAGATTCTGCCAAGAGACTACTGGAATTGATAAACAGACTTAGCAAAGTCTCGGGTTACAAAATCAGTATACACAAATCAGTAGCATTCCTGTATGCCAACAACAATCAAACTGAAAAACAAATCAAAGACTCAATACCCTTCACAATCGCAATAAAGAAAATAAAATACATGCAAATATGTTTAACTAAGGAGGTGAAAGACCTCTACAGGGAGAACTATGAAACACTGAGGAAGGAAATAGCATTGGGCATAAACAGGTGAAAAACCATTCCATGCTCATGGATCAACATTGTTGAAATGCCTGTACTACCCAAAGTGATCTACAGATTCAATGCAATCCTTATTAAAATACCAACACCATTTTCGCAGATCCAAAAAAAATAATTCTACACTTCGTATGGAGCCAGAGAAGACCCCGTATAGCAAGAGCAACCTTAAGCAAAAAAAACAAATTCGGAAACATCAATTTACTAGACTTCAAGCTATACTACAAGGCTATAGTAATTAAAATAGCATGGTACTGGCACAAGAACAGAGACATGCACCAATGGAACAGAACCCATATATAAAACCATCCTCATATAGCAATCTAATCTTTGACAAAGCAGACAAAAAGATAAACTGCAGGAAAGAATCCTTATTGAATAAATGGCCGGGGAAATTGGATAGCCACATGTAGAAGACTGAAACAGGATCCACACCTCTTACTTACCTCTCACAAAAATCAACTCATGATGGATAAAAGACTTAAGCCGAAGGCATGGTACTATAAGAATTCTAGAAGGAAATGTTATAAAAACTCAGCCCAAGGAAAGAATTATGAAGAAGACCCCAAAGGCAGTCACAGCAACAACAAAAATAAATAAATGGGACCTGACCAATTTAAAAAGCTTCTGCACAGCCAAGGAAACTATCACCAGAGCAAACAGACAACCCATAGAATAGGAGGAAATATTCACATGCTACCCATCCAGTAAAGGGCTGATAACTAGAATCTATATAGAACTCAGGAAAATCAGCAAGAAAAAATCAAACCACCCCATTAAAAAGTGGGCAAAGGACATGAACAGAACTTTTCAAAAGAAGACAGACCAATGGCCAAAAAACATATAAAAAATACTCAACATCTCTAATCATCACGGAAATGCAAATTGAAACCACAATAAGACATCACTGAACTTCAGTGAAAATGGCTTTTATCAAAAAGTCCCAAAACAACAAATGTTGGCATGGGTGCAGAGAGATAGGAACACTCATACACTGCTGGTGGGACTGCAAACTAGTACAACCTCTATGGAAAGTAATATGGAGCTACCCCAAATAACTAAAAGTAGAACTACCGTTTGATCCAGCAATCCCATTACTGGGCATCTACTTAAAGGAACAAAAGACGTTCTATAAAAAAGACATCTGTGCTAGAATGTTCATAGCAGAACAATTCACAGTTGCAAAGATGTGTAAACCACCCAAGGGCCCATCAATACATGAATGGCTTAATAAAATGTGGTATATGTATACATAGAGTACTGCTTGGCCACAAAAAACAATGGTGATCTAGCACCTGTTGTATTATCCTGGATAGTGCTAGAGCCCATTCTACTAAATGAAGTATCACAAGAATGGGAAAACAAGCACCATGTGTATTCACCATCAAATTGGTATTAATTGATCAACACTTATGTGCACATATACTAGTAACATTCATCGGGTGTTGGGCAGGTAGAAGTGGGAAGGAGGTGTTGGGTATATTCACACCTAATGGGTATGGTGCACGCTGGGGGATGGACTCGCTTGTAGCTCTGACTCAGGTGGGACAAAGTCAACATCTGTACCACCATGATACTCTGAAATAAAAAAAAAAAGTAGTATAAATTGCTACAACCACTTTGAAGAGCTGTTTGGCCTGCTTTGGTAAAGCTAAAAATGGTCATATGCTACAACACAGCAAGTATACTTCTAAATATATACCCAAATGAAATTATCATATTGTGTGCATAATGTGAATACAAGAATGTTTACAACAGCATTAGTTAATAAGCAAGCTAAATCCAACAGGAGAATGGATAGTGACTTTTTTCTATAATTGGCACAAGGTTTTAAAATATGCAGGACAATACTATATATTTTTATAGATAAATATGAAAATATTGAAATGTGCATTAAATTAAACAGTATTTCTTAGATCTGTTTACTCTTCTTTATTGAAATATTCCATGAAAAATTAATTCCATATTCACAAGCTTTTTAGTGTTATGTAGAATATTTTTTTTTTTTTTTTATACAGAGTCTCACTCTTTTGCCTGGGCTAGAGTGAGTGCCGTAGCGTCAGCCTAGCTCACAGCAACCTCAGACTCCTGGGCTCAAGTGATCCTCCTGCCTCAGCCTCCCGAGTAGCTGGGACTACAGGCAAGTGCCACCATGCCCGGCTAATTTTTTCTATATATTTTTAATTGTCCAATTAATTTCTTTCTATTTTTAGTAGAGATGGGGTCTCGCTCTTGCTCAGGCTGGTCTCGAACTCCTGAGCTCAAACAATCCGCCCGCCTCGGCCTCCCAGAGAGCTAGGATTACAGGTGTGAGCCACTGCGCCCGGCCTATGT
>CAUYSK010098290.1:0-18367 GCA_963575035.1 Avahi laniger | reverse complement strand
AAAAAAAAAAACATAGAAAATAATAGGTGCTGGTGAGGATGTGGAGAAAGGGGAACCCTCGTACACTGTTAGTAGGAGTGTAAATTAGTACAGCCACTATGAAAAAAGTATGGAGTTTCCTAAAAATAGAATAGTTTTAGTTTCCTAAAACTAAAAATAGAACTACCACATTATCTAGCAATTCTACTACATGGTATTTATCTAAAGGAAAGGAAATCAGTATAACAAAGAGATATCTCAACTCCCATGTTTATTATAGCACAATTCACAATAGCCAAAATTTGGAATCAACCTAAATATCCAACAGTGGATGAGTGGATAAAGAAAACATGGTATAAATATACATTGGAATATTATTTATCTGTAAAAAATAATGAAATCATGTCATCTGCAGCAACAGGGATGGAACTGGAGGTCATTATGTTAAGAACAATAAACCAGGCACAGAAAGACAAATACTGCATGTTGTCACTCATCTGTAGGAGCAAAAAAATTGGATCTCATAAAGATAGAGAGTAGATTGGTGTAGGTTAGTAGGATGGGAAAGGTAGGGGAGAGAGAAGGATGAAGAGGTTAGTTAGTGGGTAGAAATCTATACTTAAATTGAAGAAATAAAACCTGGTGTTCGATAGATCAGTAGGGTGACTGTAGATAACATTAATCAATTGTACATTTCAAAATAGCTAGAAGAGAATAATTAAAATGTTCCTAGCATAAAGAAAAGATAAATATTTAAGGTAATGGATACCCCAGCTATCCTGGTTTGATTATATGAATGTATCAAATGATCAAAAAATATGTACATCTATTATATATCAATTTCTTTAAAATTTTTAATTAAAAAAATAAAGTAAGGATCCAACTTCATTCTTGTGCTTGTAGATATTCAGTTTATCCAGCCTAATTTATTGATTAGTGAATTTTTTTAAGCCATGTGTTAGTTTCAAGTCAATCATCTCTGGAAGAGACAAGAGAAAAGAAGGTCAAACTGGCATTGAATCATTTGATAAATTATATTCTAATAAATTTGTTTTCATAGCCACTTTATAGGTACTCCTAGTTCTCCTAGTGCCATTATTAAATAGTAGCATTAAGCTCTAAAATGTAGTATAGAATTAAAAATAGAAACATGTCTGTTCTGAGCACAAGGAAGATTGTCACTAGGTTACATCCAGGCATGAATAATTTTGTATTAAGTCAGATAATTTTGTATTTAAGTAGGCTCCCTGGGTAATGAATTCTAAATTGAGAAAATAGTGTAAAGGAAAAAAAAAAGACTAAATGTGAGTAACTTTTCAAATGGAGAGAATAGTATGATTCTAAGATGCAATAAAGAAAGAGAGGAAGGGAGAGAGGGAGGAAGGGGTGGAGAGAGAGAGACACTCAAGGAAAAAGAGTAAAATCTAGAGATGTTTTTAAATTGACTATTTTTAACATATTTGAAATTATATTCTAAAAGTACAAAAGTATGAAGCTTTATAAATATTTATCCTGTACTAAAATGGAAATATTCTATTTTAAAATTAAACAGCCAACACACTAGGAAAATGAGTACATTTACACCTGCAATTAACTGACAGTGGGAAAGGGAAAGAAATGGCAGAGTGACCATTTTCCCCTTTGTTGTCTTCTCTGGTTCTGTTAAATTCCAAGACACATCTGTTCATCTTCCAATTTTTCTCACCTAATCTTCCTCCTGGGAAAGAAACTGGGAATGAAAAAAGGAAGGAAGGAAGAGAGAGTAAAAGAGAGACAGAGAGAGGAAGGCAGGAAGGAAGGAAGAAAGGAAGGATGGACAAAGGGAAAGATAGAAAAGATACACTTTTTACGTGGGACTTTCTCTTTCTTTTATTCGTCAAAGGCAAATTATCATTAACAAAATGGCAAGAGCAGTAAGCGACCACATGAGGGTGTGTGTCACTTGAATTTTGTCTTAGAGACCCAGTAAGGCAAAAGGATCATGACTTGGCTTCTGTTTCTGAGAAGAATATGCAAGGAAGGAAGAGGTGAGAAGCCATGAGAAGAAAAAAGCAGAACCCGACAGACCAGCAGAGCCTCATGAGTTCCCAAAGACCCAAGGAGAGGGCAAGATACAAATAACGGGCAGTGGATTAATAAAATGTGGTATACATACACCAGGGAGTTCTACTCAGCCACAAAAAACAATGGTGATCTATTACCTCTTGTATTTTCCTGGATAGAGCTGGAACCCATTCTACTAAGCGAAGTATCACAATAATGGAAAAACAAGCATCACATGTACTCCCCATCAAATTGGTATTAACTGATTAACACTTACGTGTGTATATATAGTAGTAACATTCATCGGGCAGGTGGGAGCGGGGAGAAGGGGAGGAGTATATTCACACCTAATGGGTGTGGTGTGCACCATCTGGGGGAAGGCTATGCTTGAAACTCTGACTTGGGTGGGCAAAGGCAATATATGTAACCCAAACATTTGTATCCCTGTAATATGCTGAAATAAAAAATTATTTTAAAAAAGATACAAATAATGGCCAAAATAACAAAAGAAAATAAGCAAAGTAATATGTAACTTAGACTACTTCGGTAAGCTTTGTTCTTTGTATCTTTGCTCTCCCATTTAATTGGTTTGATAAAAGACTTCTTAAAGTCTAGATTATTTTTCCATTGTCCTATCTCATCAGTGTTTTGAAGTGTAGTAAACATTTACCTGGGATTGGGTTCAAATTGTAAAAGCAATTGTTCCCTGTCCTGCTTGAGTTTAAATACAATTTACTCATCCTATTGAAATGTAGTGCTAACTCTCCTTCTATCCAAAGGTGAATTAATTTTTCACTGAAGTCGATTAATAAGTTATTTCTTCCAGAGCACTGATGTTCTGAAAGAGTTAAGGCCTCCTTTCATCAAAAGTAGAAAGTACAGGAGTGAAAAAGTTCATTTTGTTTTTAAAACAAAAAGTGAAAGAGAAATAACCCAAATCAAGGAAGTGCCCGTTTCCTTCTGCACAACCTTCTTAAGCAGGCCTGTTCTTATGCTGCTTTCTTCCTGCAACTTCCTATTTGGCGATTCCATATCTAACCAAGCAGGAAGACTAGAATTTCCTTAAATTTCTATGACTATACTTTGTGAGTCTGAGTTGTTCTTTGCTGCCACAGTTCAAATGCATGTTGATAAGAAAGAGACAAGTTTACAAAATAACAAGGTTTTAACCGACCTGGTTTCTGGTCTGAAAACTTGAGGGGGTCACTTAACATTTCTATGCTTCAATTTCATCAACAAAGCGCAGCAGAGTAGTGGCCATATCCTAGTGTTTGGCAATATTTTAGCCAAGGGTTCTCTTACAGCTTCCCACAGATGATGGGCTTTAAGGGAGGCTGTATACATGCAGAATTAGTGCACAAACCATACATTACTTTCATCGGATTCTGAAAAGAACTCAAGACCAAAAGAAAAAGGGGGTTAAAAAAAATAAAAGCTGATCTCGGATCTTAGGGTGAGAAAAGGAAGTATGAAAATTCTTACTGGAGGAGTTCCAAATCTAGTTGGGGAGCCAAACCTAATGCATCCAATACAATTAGAGAACCATAAAAGGCAAACATATTAAAAGAGCTTAATTTTTAAGTGTAGTCTGCAAGAGTCCAGAAAAAGGAGATCAGTGGCCTAGCAGCAGAAAAGGCTTCCTGGGGAGGTGAGTCTCAACATTCCTCTGTTCTCCTATCTCAGGAGTCTTATCCAGGCATGTTCGTGTTGGCCACATAGATGACTATTTGTTTCTTCCTTAAACGGTTAGTTATTCTGGTTATAAAGATGAAATTGTGAAACAGTTTGTAACTATTTCTAACCTTCTATGCTAACAATTTTAACCACTCTCCTTTTAAAGCCTAATAGATAAAACACTGACAACACTTTTAGGTAATGATCATTAGTGTTACTCAAACTTTATTAGTGCTCTCTCCTTTATATCCTTGCAAATTGACTTTAAAAAATGAAGTTGATTTTCCCTACCCACCCAATGCCTCTAGACCTCACTGTCTCCACCTAGCCACCACCTTCAGTGAGTACGGGAAGGGAAGACTTATTGCACCATTGCCTGAACAAAAACTATTTTCTAGAATGAAAATTTATGAAAAGAAAATGTATGCCAAAGTATTTAAGAGTTATAACCACTTTTGCATTCTCTGAGCTCCTTCTCCCTTTCATTAGCAGGAATAATTGCAGTACCCGTACTGCGAAAACATAGCTTTATCTTTTTTAGATGGTATCACTATATTGTCTGCTATATTGTCTATCATCTTTGTTGCAGTTCCTGTTTCACCTTCCTGCTCAGGTACTTATGTACTAAGGATTGACTTCACGGGAAATATAGTTAGATATTTGATATTTGAAATGCATATATTTTTAAGTAAAGTGTTTATGTTTCAAAAACTAAATATAAAAACACACTGGTGTTTTGTTACAATTAGGAGCTTTAGTCTTCAACTTTTTTTCTTAGCCAAAATACTTTTTGTAAATATATGTGTTTGAGAGACTGAATTTATTTCAATAACTAAAGTTTACTTTAATATGCATTTAGAAATAGGCACAAATTAAAATGGAATACACATGAATGAACTGAAACTCAAAATTCTCTTAACCAGAGAACTGCCTTGTTAACTGAATAATTATTAGATTTCTGTTTAATCATGTAATTTTTGTCCAACTTACTGCCTCAGAGAAAATCATATAGACCAAGAATAAGCAATTATTATATTATACATGATAAAAATATGTTGATAAACTGAGTAGTAAACAGTGTCAGAGTGTCAGGATTATTTTTGCCTACAAGACTGGCCTGATGATCTGTTCACCATCTTCCTGGTATGAGTCACCTGCTTCTCCTTTTAGGGCATAGGCTCTCAAATGTACATGCACCTTAGAATCACCTGGGGAGCTCTAAAATATACTGATGCCTGGTTTTCAATCCCAGATATTTTGATATAATATTCTAGGATGAAGTTTGGCAACTGGGATTTTTAAAAGCTTCCCCGGTAATTTTAAGGCAGCCAGGTTGAGAACCACTGCTTTAGCTCCTAAGCTGTATCTGCACTGTGACAACGTCTGTTCCAACAGAAAGTAGATAAGAGGCTTTCTAGTGAAGGTAAGAACATCTGCATTGCAAAGCCTTCTTCCGGCAAATATGTGATATCTAAAAGTATGGCTGCTTCCCATACCTCTGTCTTGCACTGATCTTCCTCCTCCATTTATTCATTACACATCTATTATGTGCCAGATGCTGAAGAATTTCAGATTCCTGATGACCCACTTAGGTTCTGACCATGCCTCAAACCCCTCTTTGATGACTGGGAAGTCTGACTTGGAATCAAACACCATGCCTTTAACCCAAGCCTATCTAGTTCACCAGTGTAAGAGATTGAGGCATCCAATGCTAGCAATTACCCCCAAACTAACGCATGAATCTAGATTTACCTGCATTTTATTTTTTTTTAGTGAAATGAATGACATTCTATGATGATTTTATGAGTATTTTCCCCATTTAAATATTGAAAATATGGATTTAAATACATTTGGAGTTGCTGATTAAAATTATCATGATCCTTTTGTTCTTTTTAATAGTTATGTTTTCACATAAGTGCTATATACTCGAGATAGAAAACTTTAAAAACTCAGAAAAGTACAACAAAAGAATTATTTATAATAATACCTCCACCTAAGTCAACCACTATTAACATTTTTGTGTGTGTACTTTTTATAGACAGATAGATGGTAGATAGAAAGATACACACATATATATGTATCCAAAAATACAGATTTCATATAAAACAAGTTAATGTACAGACTTTAATATCTAGGTACTTTTTAAAAATTTGTATATCAATCTTTAAGACCTCAAAACTTCACCAATACCTATTCTCATATTATTAAAATGTAATAGCAAAATAAACCTGGCAAGTTATACAAAAGATCAGAGGGCTACGATAACATGCAAATACAGTCTTACGCATATCAATGTGTGAAAGCTGGACAGACCACGCAGTTCAGAAAAGGAAGTACACTCTGCAAAGCTAACTTGCACATTCACTGTCCAAGTCACAGCATCTTCGGGGTCACTGTGTGCCAGCCGCATCAACTCTTTTCAATAAAAATGGTAAGTGATAGATTTTATGACTCTTCTTGGTCTCCTGCCAAACACACTAATCTTCTCTGCATAGAACAGAGAGGAGCTGGGGGTCCTTCACAGCCGAGTCCTCAAAGCCTTTGGAATTGTGCTTGTCCCATGGTAAACGTGAAGTTGCTGAGTCTTTATTCTGCCAGTTGAGAGACTGTGGCTTCAGGAGTTCCCTTTTCTGATTCTAGCCTTCAGAATAGAGGAAGAGCTATATCTTACAGAAAAAAAAAAAAAAAAAAAAAAAAAGTTGCGTTCTTTGCCATTGTCTCTTAAGATAGCTGGGTGCCAGAAACAGTAATACAGTCGAGTTTCCTGCTATCAGAATTTTGGATCCCAGAAGAGGACTCCTGTGGCACATGTTGGAAATATTGCTGCTGCTGACTGCCATTTCAATAATATAGCAGATTTTATAAAAGGAGTTCTTTTGTTCGAAAAAAGCATTTCATTATTTTAATTATGAGAACCAAACAGTCCAAACATTAGGGACAGGTTGTGTTCCTAAAGTTAATTGGAAGTCATCATTTGGAGCACACTTACAACAGTGAGTGGGTTCCCATCACTGGTTTAACCAATGATGGAGCTGAACTAGAGCATTAACATTCTGCATAAGAGTTTCCCATTATTTCTCTGTAAAAATATAAACTTGGCTCCCAAAATATAAGTGGCATTCTTATGCTCCCTAAGTCTAGAGGAGAGCCAATTTTCTACTCCACCATCTTTATCCTCTATTCCCTAACCCCCGGAAGACTGGAAATTCCTTATCCCTTCTCTTATTATGGAAAGGATTATTACCTTGTGACAAACCCCAGTGAGAAGAGAGGGATTGAGAGGATGACTCTGATACTTGCTCAGTTGGGGGTGGGAGTGCACGGCAGACACTGGAATAGGGAGGGCAAAGGGATTACACGTGTGTCTATGTGCAGTGTGTCCTCTGGAAGCTCCTTGAGCCCAAAGGCGAAAGCACAGAAGTGAGAGAGTGTAATCTTGTCATGGTGGGAGGGAAAGAGAAGAGAGATGGTGTCTGAGTGGAGTCACAAAGTTGGGAAGGGGAGCACACGGTGGTGGAGGAAATGGTAGCATACAACCCCTCTGTGGCCATACCTGGAAAAAGCAGTCACCTGTCCAGGGGGTACTTATTAATCCCTCTAGTGTTTCCAAACTGGGTCTTTAGGTCAGAATTCTTAGAAAACAGCTTAACCCTAATTAATGACATCCTCTTATAAAGAAAACAAGGGCACTGTGGTTTACTAAGAGCTATTTGGATTGTCTTAGGAGAAACAAGATGATAGCAGGAAAAAAAGAAATTTTAACTGGATAGCATGTATTTGGTGTAATATATGACTAATGTTTTTCTTAAGAGATTACTGTTTTCTTACTGTGAAAGTAACACATTATTCAAAAAACTTCCTAGAAATATAGATATGCAGAAAAAATTAACATTTTCTATAATCCTAATATCTAAGAGACAATCATTGTTAAGTTAGTACAGATCCTCCCAGAATGTTATCAGTTTAAATACATATTTTACAAATATAATTTTAATAAGTGTTATTATACTCTATGAACCATTTCCTATTCTTTTTATTGCAAAGGACATAAAGCATGAGAGAGCTTGGATCTGAATGAAGACCAGGATGGCAGGAGAAATAAGCAAGAGAAGGGGAGAGTGACAAGGGGTGGTTTTAAGGAACAGGCAGTGGCCACATGATTGCTGGGTATGGAAGGCTGTCTTAGTCCATTCTGGCTACTATAGCAAAATGCCTTCGGCTGGGTAGCTTATAAACAACAGAAATGTATTTCTCACAGTTTTGAAGATTGCAAAGTCCAAGATCAGGGTACCAGTATGGTCACATTCTGGTCAGGGCTCTCTTTCAGGTTGCACACTGCTGACTTCTTGCTGCATCCTCACGTGGCAGAAGGGACAAACAAGCTCCTTCTGCTTCTTTTATAAAGTCTATTATCCCATTCATGAGGGCTCTGCCCTAACGACCTAAGCATCCCGCTAAAGGGCCCACTCCTTATATCATCACCTAGGAGGACAGGATTTCAACATATGAGTTTGGTGGAAAACAAACATTCACCATAGAATTTGATCTTATCATAGTTCACCACAGCAGCCACTGGAGACACCTGAGCAACGGAGTGGCTGCCATTACCTGGTCATCTTTTGAGGGTGGGGCTACATCTGAAGTGACATGAATCCTCTCCAGTTAGCCTTGATCCTGACTTGGGGCTTAAATATTGGCTTTCCTTCCCTTATCTCTCAAAATTGCGGCCCCCAAATTTGAACATAGCCAAGTTACAGGGTAAGTATAGAGTTTCTGAGGGGAATGGGTCCTGGGACATGCAAATAAATGACTTGACGGGCTGCAGTGGAGGCCCAATTGAGAGCTGGTGCTCCAGGGAAATCAGAGAATCTGGAAACTGAGCTAGAAGGTTCCCTACAAAGGTAAGGGTTCCAACCCACTTCCTCCAAATGGAGGGATGATTCTATTCCCTACATAAGATACAGAGGGTCAGTCATAGTCCTAAATGATATTCTCATATCCCAAATAGAAATCCATTCACTCCACATGCTCCCCCCAACTCTATCCCTAGTCTAGTTACATCCTCCCTTTCTACAAAAGGGGCCACTTACCTTCTGCAGCAAGATCTAGTCCATTATGTTAAAAAGAAAAACTCCCATGCTAGGACAAGTTTAAGTCAAGGATGAGAGGTTCAAACTCTAGGTAATATCTTTCATTCATATAACATCAGTGCATATAGGAGGAAATGTGAATCACTTCTTAGAGCACGTGTTAGAATATGCTAAATTCGTGGCACCCTTGTTTTTGAACTGGGTGGGTGTGGGGCTCCAGTTCTTCATTTGGTAACTTCAATTCACTTCCCCAATTCTTGGATGTGCTCTCTACCTTCCCCTTCTTTCCTCTCATGTCCTTCTCTTTTAATGTTCTAAATATTATGAAACAAATAATGTAACAAACGCTCACATATCCACCACCCACAATTAATGCATATTATCATTTTGTCTTCTATTTAAAAAATAAAACAGAAATAGTTGAAGTTTCTTCCCTTTTCCAATTCCACAGCAGAGAAACATCTGCTGAAAGTGACATCTAGCCCTTCCCAGCCAGGAGTTTATACTTTTATTTTTATTTGTGTGTATCCATGAAATAACATATATAGAACTGCTTTGCCCAGTTTCATTTTTTGTTATGATTTCTGCACTTGTCCTTCTTTCACTCTACACTGGTATGTTTTCAAGACATATCCATTTGGACATATGCAGTTCATCCATTAAACTGCTGTGTAATTCTGTCACAATTTATTAATCTATTCTTTAACATTTGATTTGTTGCCACTGCTTTCAATTTCGAACAGTGCTAGGATAAACATGGAGGGTATGAGAACCTTAAAGTTTATCAAATGTTAGAAAATTGTTCTCTAAAGTCATTTTAACCATTTGCCTCCCACCAGCCTTGTATGAGAGCTGCCATTTCTCTACATCATCCCTAAAACTTGATATTGTCAGATTTATTGATAGAGTTTTGACAATTTGTTATATGCAAAATTGTACTTCATTGTTGTTTTAATTTTTATTTTCCTGATTATAACTGAGATGGAACAGGTTTTCATAAGTTTATTGACCATTTCAGTAGCCTCTTCTTTCAATTATCTCCTCGTGTGCTTTTTCCATTTTTCATGGATTATCTTTTCATGTTGATTCACAGGAAAGCTTATATATTCCAGGCCTCAACCCTGTGTCACTTACATGCATTGCGAATTTTATTCTCCTAATCTATGGCCTTTTTTTTACTTTACTTTTGGTGTTTCTTTTTATACAGAAGTTTTACATCTTAATACTGTCAAATTTTAAAATAAGTCTTTTATCATTTCTGCTTTTGATGTTAAAGAAGTTATTCCCTATCCCCAAATATTAAAGCTATTTTCCTAAATTTTCCTTGAAATATTTTAGAGTTGATTTTCATGTTTAGATCTTTAATCATCAGGATTTTATTTATATTTGTGATACAAGGCAGGCATCTAGTATTTTCCCATATGGACAACCACTTGTTGCAATACTGTTCATTTTACTCTGTTCTTTTCCTCATCACTCCCTATGTGTCCCCTGTCACATGTCCATTTTCCATCTATGCGGGACTCTGTTTCTAGGCTCCTGACTCTGTTACACTGATCAATGTATTTCATAAAATTTCATGTTTATCATTGTTGCTTACATTTTACTCTTCTCTGGATTCATGTATCTTCTTGCACAAGTACATTGACTCTTGCCTACTGTCTAACAATTTCTAAAATTATTCAGATTTCTATTATTATCCTTCAAACACAATAAAGATCTTACTTAAGACAGTGTAATTACCCATTGAACACAATCCTTCAACCCTATTTCTCTTTCTTAAAACTTCTGCTTGAAGGAGATGAAGATCACTTTCACTCACATTTAACTGGCCAAAGTCACATGGTCATGCATCAGTACAACAGAGTGGAGATACAAGGATGCATATAATCCCTGTGCTTTCAGGGTCACGGCAGAGAACAGCACCAATTTGAAAGAATAGCAATATTATATACTAAAGTGTATAAAGTATTCGTCTTTGTATGACTGAAAACTTCATTTAGACTTTACTCCTAAATGATAGGATAGCTGCTTTTCCTCAGCATTTTACAGACGTACTTGACTGGCTTCTGACTTCTTTTGTTGCTAATACAAATGTGCTTTCAAATCTAATTGTCATTCCCTGTAACTAAAATTCTGTTAGTCCCTTTACGATGTTCCTTTATGTTCCACAGGTTTACTACATGCTTCATAGAGATGTGAATTTATTTTTATTTACCCTGTTTTGTACTCGAAGTATCAGTTTAAAGCAGGAGTCTACCAACGTTTTCACTAAAGAACCAGACAGTAAATATTTTAGACTTTGCAGGCCCTGTGGTTTCTGTCACAGCTATTCAGCGCTACCATTGTAATACCACATGAAAGCAATCATAGATGACGCAGAAACAAATGGGTGTGGCTGTACACCAATAAAACTTTATTTCTGTTACCAACCCGTGAGCTAAAGTCTAATGGCCTTCCTTCAATTCTGTAAAATTCTAAGCCATTATCTCTTCAAAAACTATTATTCTGCCATTTCCTCCTTCTTAGGTTTTTTTGTCTAGAGTTCCTATTAGGTAAAAGTTAGTCTCAATCTATCCTCTATGATTTTAATTGCTCTTCCAAATTTTTTATCTCTGTGTCCCTCTGTGATGAATTCTAAACCAGTTTATCAGCTTCATCTTCCAGTCCACTAATTTATTTTTCATTTGGGTCCAGGGTGACCAATTGTTCCAGTTTGTCCTGTACTTTTCCAGTTTCAGCACTAAAGTCCATAGCCTCAAAACCTTTCTGTTCTACACAGATGACAGTTGCTCACCTTGAGTCCAATGCAGATTTTATCCTGTCTACTGAGTTTTTGTTTTGATGATAAAATTTTTATTTCTAATTTTTTGAATTGTTTCTCTTTATCACATATTCTTGTCTGATTTCTGCCATTTTTAATTTCAAATATGTTTATATTCTCCTTTGGATATTACTCTATTTTTTATTTCTTGGGGGATCCCAAATTCTTAAAGTCATTTTCAGATTATTCTATTGTTTTAATTTGAAGTAAACCCATATTTCAATTGTTGATTTTTTGGTGTGCTATTTCTTTTTAACAGTTTTCTTCCTATGTCTTGGAATCTTGTGTTGTAGACAAATTTTGAGAAGTGTTTGTTGATTGGCTGGTTAGTTTTCTCTTTCTACCTACCTTCACAGCCCCCTTTCTAGTGCTGTGCTCATGTCTACTACTCCTTTCTGAGGCCTCCAGCCCAGAACCACATCTACATTGCCAGCTGGATGATCCAGGCCCACAATTATATTGGAAATTTAGCATATTCATTAGTAAGTCAACTGGTTATCTTGGTCTAGGTCCTGGCGCTGGGGCTGCCTCCAGTTTAGGGTTTCTCAATCTCAGCACCTGTGTACACTGTAGGATGTTTAGCAGCATCTCTGGTTTCTACCAACTAGATTATCAGTAGCACCTCCTCCTTCCATTGTGACAATGTAAAGCATTTTCAGATATTATAAAATGGCCCTTGGTGTGGAGGTGGGGGGCAAAATCTTCCCCGGTTGAGAACCACTGGTCTATTACAATGCAATCTCAGCAGCAGATCGTTTAGTCTACTTTTGTGGTGCTGAGGCGGCAAAAGACATGTCACTCTCTGCCCTTGGTTTCCCAGAGTGACCTTAGCTCAGATTTTCAGGTTATACTACAGGAGCTGAACTAACAAATCCTTCCCTACTCTGAACCAACGGCTGCCTCTTCAGTCCTCCAGTCTCATTCACTGCCTTATGTTTCTGTTCTCTTTCTAAAATAGAAAAGCTTATCTTCTTTTTGAGTGTAGCTATCTTCAAAGTCATTTTGTATCCAAACTATCCCTGACATGCGTGAGGCCAGTGAGAGCCACAAAGCTTTAGTTCACTGACCAGAAGTTGATCCCTCTTCTCCATCTCTTTTCCCTCACTTCCCTTTAGTTCCGTATCTTTCCTTTCTCTTTTCTCCTTTCATCCTTAATCAGTAGTAAATCAACAAGGCAATGGAAATGTGTCAGCATCAGGGTTGATGAGATATTGGGGGAAGTAATTCAGTTCCTTCTAGGTCTCTATCACCACATTTTACCCCTACTCCAACCTGTTCTCAAAGTGTGCTCCCCAAACCAGCAGCATCAACCTCACCCGGGAATTTAAGAGAAATTCCTGGGCTCCACTCAATACCTGCTGAAGAAGAAATTGTGGAGGTGGGGCCTAGCCACCTGTGTATTAACAAGCCCTCCAGGTGGTTCTGACACAGACTACAGTGTGAGATCCACTGTGCTAAGACTTAGCTAAAGAGGCTTTGGATCAGTAGTTCTCAACCTGGCTAGACATTTAAACTACCTGCTGAATTTTAAAATACACAGCTATTTGAGCCCCACCCTCAAAGATTTTGATTCAGCTGGCCTGGTGGCTCAGGAATTTTTTTCAACTCCCCAAATAATTCAAATATTCAGTCAAAGTTTGCTTTAGTTATTCATTGACTGCTTAGCCCATTTTGATCATCACTTATGTCAGTGTTTCTGGAATTCAAAGAGGAAACTGGTAAACTTTTAGTGAATGAAGTTTAAAATGATTTATTCTAAAGCTGGACTTTCTGAATTTCAATTTCAGTTCCATTCATTCTCAGCTATGTGACTTTGAAAAATTTAACCTCTCTGTGTCTCCATTTCTCTGTATGTAAAAGGGGTAAATCACTGTACCTACCAAATAAGGTCATTATAAGGATTACATGGGTTTACATGTGAATATCTCCAGAATAATGCCTGTCACACAGCAAAAGCTACACAAAATTTTTCTAAAATATTTTGTAAGTAAAATATGGGAAAATCCTGCAAAACAAACCTAACTCAAAATAAGTATCTTGGGAATGAAAATTTTAAAAAGTGTTTAAAAATATTTTTTATATTGGGACCTTTTGCTTTATAAGACCTTTATAAGACCCCTTTTGTTTTATAAGTATATGGCATTTTTCCCCAAAATGCTATATACTTTTTAAGAACATTGATAAAAATTAACTTTTTTCATAAAAATTTTCATATATCTTTTAAAACTAGCTAGTGGAATTGTAAAACGAGAGTTCAGAATCACTATTCTATATTCAGATTTAGCTATAAAACCTAATAAGCCAACAATGAATTCAATATTTGTGTAAGTCCTGGCAGACATTAAAAGATGTGCAGTTGAAATTAACATCTGCTGAATTTGATCTACGGCAGACATTTAGACCAAAGAATTTGGGTGAAATCTAGCAAAAAACAATTTCGTAGACATTCAGGAGGCTTAATATACACAAATACGTTTTAATTTGTCAATGTATGGACACAGTCCAAAATAACTACTTGTAATTTTATTCATTACAACTTTGAAAGATAAGTAGTTAAGTTTACTTTATCACAGAGGACATTCATCCGAGAGACACTAATTTTATCACATGTACCCACAACTGTATGAGACAGCATTTCAGGGCTGGGTGGAGTTTTTTCAATAGCTACCCACCACCATAGGGCTGAGACACACACTGCTCAAGTTAGTCACCTAAGAGGCGGGGGGAGTGGGAGGTGGGGAGTTTCCAAATTATCTGTAATTATCAAGCAAACAAAGAAGAAAGACTGCTAGGGTAGAATTGCAACTTCTAATTTCCAAGCAAAGTCCACCTGTAGCTACTGAGCATGGCTCGTGCAGATGGTTTCGATTGTCAGATGTAAAAGTTAGCCAACCTGAGTATTATTGAATTTGATAAGCAGGACAAGGAGAGAGGGAGGGACTTGCCAGAAAGTAGCCAGAATAACCATGTTGTGACGGTGATGGTTAATTAGGCATGAAAAATCATCAAGGTGTATTCCATACACCTTGATTCTTCTACATCTCTATTTTTCTCACTTTTCTACCCATCACATGGTAAGTTCTTCTATTTAGTTTATAAGCCACATGCACTAAAAACAAAAGTGGGCTGCCAGCACATTCCTAGGATATGATGGTAGGCCTACTTTTGATCAGTAAGAACACTAGTTTCTCTTTTCCTTGGGTCCATTACAGACAAGTAGTCAATCCAGACGTGGGGAAATAATGCCTTCTTGGGCAGGTAACTTAGAAAAACTAGAAGCACACCACATCTTTGCATTTGTAATATCTTATCACTGTTACTGTTTCCATTGTTAAGATCCATATTTAACTGAATGGCTATAATTTCTACATCCATAAACACTTGTAAATAAAGATTACAGTGCACTGTGTTAGTTATTCTAACAAATGTGTGCCTTTAAGTGACCTAGATCCACAGGAGACAAAAGGAGAGATGCCCGTCAAATAAAGGACTCCTTGGAGCTAGCAGGCTGAGTGTGGAAGACTTGCCTCAACAGTAAATTCTCAGTTTTCTCAAGCTCTCTGGGTAGCTCCACTTCTCCTTGCTGCCTTCCATACACTGAGGCTGGGTCAGTATCCACTATCAGATCCATTCAGTTATCTTACACAAGTTCACTTTACCTGTTTACTTTCTGAAAACATTGGAGTTGGTGGGCCCAGGTCAGATAGCTTCCCTTTCTGGCTTTAACATTCTATGAGTGAAACGAAGTATATAGTTCTGGATACATAGAAAGAGTCAGGGTAAGTTTTGTTAAACCTTGTCTTCTGGGTAGGCAGCTGATTGGACATATTTGGATTTTGGACATATTTGGATTGGAAACAGTGTCTAGGGATGGAAAATGAGACCAGATTGAAATGCATAACAACCTGCTGGGAGGTTCTAGTCTTAAATGTATGTGTGTGTGGAAGAAATTCAGCAGTGGTTAGAATTTGGTATTAAATAGGATATTGATGTCTGCATCTTACTTTGAAATGTATCCCCAAAAAAGTGAATGAATAAATGGATAGATGTGATAAAGTAAAAGCAAATACAGGCAGGTTACAGATGAGGTATGTTCCTGAGCATATCTTTAGGCCAGATTTGTATGTAACTTGGATCCCTGATGAACAGCACATATATGGTAATAATAGTAATATTATAATGGCTCAAATGTGGTAATAATAATACAGTGTAATACTGTAGTAATAATAATACCCCTATACTGTGATAAGTTACAGAAACTACTGTTTTCTTTCTTGTAATTCAAATAAACAGAACATAAAAACAAACTCATACAAAAAGTTTAGGTAGGAGACGGGAGAAATGTCAAAGGAGAATATTAAAGGGTAACACTCACCTAATGTTGTATGAATGTCTTGCTCACTGGAAGGGTCATTTTTGAGGCTCAGGCTAACATTTATCACAAGATGATGATGGAGATGGTGCGGGAGAGGATGGAGCGGGTGCTAGAGAATCAGGATTTGATTCTGTTGCTGGCGGAGGGGAGCTCACCACTCAAGTCAGTGGCTTGAAAAAGTTATCCATGGTTGTTTGCACAGCCTTTTTCTTTTTTACCTCATAAATTGCTCTGTAGTAGCTAATGTTCTCACTCACTGCACGGTAAACATCATAAACCGCTCAATGTTAGCATCTTGCTCCTCAAGCTTAGCAAATTCTGCTTCTATGAGATGAAAGCCTTCAGCTAACTCTTTCGTCATAAACTTCTTTGGCTCTGCATCTTCCTCACGTTCCTGCGTTCCCACAAGCCGCTTCTCTATCTCCGAGACTGGCCGCTGCGTAAAGACGCTGCGTAAAGATGCTGCGCGCACGCACCGCCTACGCCATGCAGTTCGTCTACATGCGCGGAAGAAATTAGTTCCCAAAATATTAGTTTAATTATTTAATTATAAATTATCCTTATGGGAAGCCTCAGGAGCCCATTTGTATGTACAAAATGCCATAAATCGGATCATCTGTACCCCAGAGACTGCCCGTATAGCAAGATGCCAACAGTTGTGCGATGTAGATGGAGGTATGTCAATGTTCTCTTTCAACTTCAATTTCAACTTTTTTACGTGCTTGAAATTTTTTTGTAGTAAAATGTGGGGGCAAGTTTGAATGTCAAATAGACTGGGCGAATGGAAGTAGGTAGTACAATACTCTATTTTCTATATTCTTAATCAGTGCATTTATACAGCCCGCTTTATCCACTAAATGAAATACCAGCAATAAATCTTTCCCCGTAAATATAAATAGCTTTCTCCTCTTAGAAAAATGAGATGCATGTGATGATAAATTTCTCCAAAAATGCAGGGAGATGTAAAGGAAGTAAGAATCCCACTATCTGATGAAAACCACTATTAACATTTTAGTAAACATTTTTCTAGACATATCACTACACAAAACACAAGACTTTTCTGTATCTGACTCTTAAAACTGTGTTTGTCCCACTTCTCCTCCACTTTCCCCTCTTCCACACCAGGTATGACACTTCCTTTAATGCTTGGCTCCAACTTTCTTCTTTCATGAAAACTTCCATTTTTCATTCTCACCAAATCTAATCCCTCCTGATTTGGCATCTCCTGCCTTCAGCATTTCTCTTGTCAGTGCCTTGACATTCTCATCAAGCACCTTTAATATTCAGACGCATTTTCTTCCCAATTATTTTGCATCCCACTGTGCCATCTTACATACCTTGAGCTACCAGTATATGTTTGCTGTCAGGCTAATAATTTTACAAAAGTCTAATCTGACTAAGGCAAAACCATGCTTCTAACTTAATAAGTAACTGCACAGTTTAAACCAAAATCCTCCCTCTAGATAGAAATGAGAATTTCCATGTCAATCCATTTCTGTTAATTTAGGGAAACACTGAGGTCATGTTTGTTACACATGGAATTCTTATTTCAGAAAATATAAGCCATCCTCAGCTCATCGCCACTTCCCAAGGGCTCACAATGAGTGATAGGCACAGTCTCTGAAGAGCAGGGGAGATTCTGGGGCCCCCAGATGGGTGTTGGCAGTGTTTATGCACATTTTTGTTTCATGGGCATAAAACTAGATTTTGGGTCTCCAAAATGTGAAAAGAAGTACTCTTACTCATATTTGAGAGACATCTTTAATACATCTACTTCAAGGAGTTTCCATCAGTTCACCTTCTTGTATTGTAAATTTTATACATAGTTTTCTGATTTTATAGACATATCTTGTTTATTCCCATTACAAACTCCTTTCAGGGAATCTCAAAGAATAGATTAATAGACTAGATAATCTGAGCAGTAAAAAGTGTACTTTTCTTTAGTTATAGAAAAAAGGATTGTTTCTATCTTCTTCCTGCTAAGTATAGTATAATCCTGAGAAATATCAAGGTTTAAATCACTTTTCAAACTTTGTATTTTAGAAAATGAGAAATATAATAACAGTAACAATAGCTAACATTTTATTAAGTGTTTCCTCTATGCCAGACACTGTTATAAGTATTTTTTTTTTTTTTTTTTGAGACAGAGTATCACTCTGTTGCCCTGGCTAGAGTGAGTGCTGTGGCGTCAGCCTAGCTCACAGCAACCTCAAACTCCTGGGTGGGCTCAAGCGATCCTACTGCCTCAGCCTCCCGAGTAGCTGGGACTATAGGCATGTGCCACCATGCCCAGCTAATTTTTTCTATATATTTTTAGTTGTCCAATTAATTTCTTTCTATTTTTAGTAGAGACGGGGTCTCGCTCTTGCTCAGGCTGGTCTC
>CAUYSK010098281.1:0-24699 GCA_963575035.1 Avahi laniger | reverse complement strand
CAGAACTTTGGAAATGTAATGGTCAATTCATTAGAAAGAAACATCTGAGTCATTGGCAATAGATGTAGTCTTAATACCGGGGTTCCAAAATATCCATGAAATATTTATATTTATCTCGAGATCCCTGATTTTAAGTTATTCGTTAGAATTGTAATATTGTTAAATCTTAATTATAATCCCCCCAAATTACTGTGCGTTTTCAACCAAAATAAAAGGATGATTCTATACTAAAAAAAAAAAAAAAATAGGCTAAGTGAAAGAAGCCAGATACAAAAGGCCACATATTTATAAGTTTATTTATATGGAGTGTTCAGAATAGGCAGATTCATGGAGACAGAAAATAGATTATTGGTTGACAGGAGCTGGAGGGTTAGAGGAATATAGACAGTGACTGCTACTAATGGGTATGGGGTTTCCTTTGGAGGTGATGAAAATGCGGTGGGATTAGATATTTATGACTATTGCACAACTCTGTGAGCACACTAAAAGCTTCTAAATTGTATACTTTAAAAGGGTGAATTTTATTGAATGTGGATATTTCAAATTTGAAAATCACTAATGAGGGGATTATTACTTTGAAGACTTTCAGTTCCAGTAGTGATGAAGTAGGCAATTCAGACCAGTCCCACTGAGTATATGTACAAGAGATGAATGGAATGTATATATTCTATAGAATATATAAGTCTAATCTAATATAGAATTTAATCCAACGTAATATCCTGCATTCTTTGGTGATCCAATAAACGTTATTAAGAATTACTGTGATGCAGAGGAGGATGGAGGCCCAGGGAAATGAAACTAGTGTTCACTTTTCCCTTTGATGCTTTTACCCAATTCGGAGGGAGAAGTTGACAGTCTTTCAAGACGAAGGAGACAGGATTAGAGAACAGGGCCTACCAAAGTGGTGAACCTTATAAGCAACCCCTCCAGCTTTGGATTAGGACCTTAGATTTCTATACCCAAGGAGTATGGGTGAACTGAAGTAGATAGGCTTTCATAGGGACTGTAGCTCAGTTTTGAGTCATATTTTTCTCTAAAATTGGAATGAGGTGATTCCACTATGTTCATACTGCAAAGATCCTGACAGAAGCAAACAAATATCTTTCTTGGGAGAAGATAATTTCATAAGCTTCAGATTATGTCTACAACAAGATTTTGAAAATAGAATGTTTGGCAAATAGTCATAAATAACTAAGCACCTTAAGAGACTACACTATGTGAACACAGACCTTCAGAAAAAACAAACACACATGTGTGCACGCACGCACACACACACACACACACACACATAATCTGATAGAAACAATGGAAACCAGAAGACAGTGTAATGATGTCTTCTAAACAATGAAAGAAAATAACTGCAAATATGGAATTCTATGCTTACAAAAATATCCTGAAAGAATGAAGTTGTAAGAGTAGATGTCCTTGTGGTGTTCCTCATCCTGATCTTAGAAAACATTTTAGTCTTGAGGTTTTGCAGGTCATACAGTGTCTGCGGATATAACACCTGAAAATAGCTGTAGATGTTAGATAAAAGAAGGGGTGAGGCTGTGTTGCAGTAAAACTTCATTTACAAAAAAACAGGTGGTGATTTGAATTTGGCCTTTGGGTCATAGTATGCCAACGTCTGTTGTAGACTAATCTCTGGCACAGAGTTAATATAACCTAATGGCAATATAGTAAATATAATGATGTCTGTATCAGGTAAAAGTAAAATGCTGCTGATTTTTTCTACTTACTAGGATAGAGAAAAAAAAAGTTACCAGATTAGTACCTATATGTCAGGGAATTAACTGATTTGTTCCATAAGGAAATTGCATCTGGAAAAGCACATACAGTTGGAACCTACAATAATCTATCATCCTCTAAGACACACCACACCCATTTTGGAGACCTAAACAAGAGTTAAATGGGAATATAATAGAATCACTACCCATGCATCTTTTAAGCCCTGGATGGTGGCACTGATCTCTGCAGCTATCTTAGGGATTAGTATTTTGATGCTGTTTGGATTGAGGGAGCTCCAGAACTTCCATTGGCTCTTCCTTATCTAATAGTTCTAATTCCATGGGTCTGGCAGTTGATATTATGAAGGACATCTGTCCATTAATATATACACTCAGGATTCAGGAGTATAGTTTTAATTAGGGGTGAGACGTCCAACTTGACTTACCAGGAGTTGGACTTTGTTAGAAACTCGACATATTACCTGACTTCTGTAAGTCCCCACTCTAACCTATAAACTACAGTCATATCCTGGATCACCAAACACCAGACACTTGAAAAATGGGGCAAATCTGATATCTGTTAGTGTTTTAAGAAAAAGAAGTTTTTAAAGTAATTCCCAACTGGAATTTATTTCAATATTAACTTTAAACTTGCTTTTAATTCAGGTCAAGCCTATATAATGTTTTCTGTAGTCCTCAAGTTAAAATATGTTTTTCTGTTTTGGAATTTCTAAATAAAATTATTTACTTTTTTTCTCTGTCATAATATCTTATTTTTTAATATTTTTAATTTTTGAATGTTTTCCTTTCCCCACAGTTGGGCATGAATGTTTTTACCTTGCCATACTTATTATTTTCTGAAGTCTACAGATGTCCATCTTGGGTCAATATATTAACTTTATGTTCTACTTTTATTTTTTGTTTTCTTTTTTAAACTTTCTATTATTGAAAATTTCAAATATATACAAAATAAACAGAATAACATAATTAACCCTCATGTACCAATCACCCAACTATGACAACTATCATTTTGCCATTCTTGTTTCATCTGTACCTCTGTCTACTCCCCACTCACCTACTCCATAATTTATTTCTACACTTTTTTCTTTTTTAAGGGAAATTTACATATATTGAAGTGCACAAATCTTTGCTATACATGCCCTGTTTTAAAATACATGTTTCATTACTATTCAGGTATGGTGAGGAGGAGATGACTGCCATTGAAAAGATAGTTTGTTATACTCACTGATCCCTAAGGAAGGGAGCACAGGAGGAAGTACCAGTGTGGGTAAGGAGGCAGAGGGAGCAGGAGGAAGATGTGGGTGAGAACTTTTATTGTGGTTTCAGTGGTAAGGAATGGGCGTGACAGGATTAGGAAGTTTTAGGATTGGCTAGTTTGAATAATTTCAATGGGCTTTGGGGCACAGAGACTGTCTCTAGTTGTCTGATGCCTGGCCCTGGGGTAATCAGGGCAAGAAAATAACGGCACTGAGTGTGAGAGCCCAATAGAGGAGGTGGTTAGGAGTGTGAGGTCTGGATTGGTTGAAATACATGTGAAAGGTGTGTTCAGACAAGTTGTTTGCTATCTCTAGGAATTAGTTAACCCTGAGAGAGACAGTTCCTCCAGGGTCAGCAAGTCCTCAAGATGTCAAAGCCTCAAAAATACGGAATAAAAAGACATGATTAATACACACCCCTATACAGTATAGAACATTTCCATCTCCTCCCAAAATGTTCCGTTGTGTCCCTTCCAAATCAATCTCTACCTCCCTTGAGACAACTATGGTTTTGATTTTTTTCACTTTAGTTTTTTGTGTTCTAAAACTTTATATAAAGACTATATTATGTGATTCTTATGTTCAGCTTCTTTTGCTTAGCATGTCATACATGCATGTTGCATGTCTCAGCGGTTTGCTCCTTTTTATTGCTGAGCAATATTCCATGGTATAAACATACCACAATTTGTTTATTCATTCCCTTGCTGATGGACATAAACTTTTTTTCAAGTTTTGTTATTGTAAATAAAACTACTGTGAACATTTATCTTTGTCGACATATGCTTTCATTTCCCTCGAGTAAATATTAGGAGGTGAATTGCTAGGTCAAAGGTTGCATGTTTAACTCTTTAAAAACTGCCAGTTTTCTGAAATAGTTGTACTGTTTTACCTTCCCACTAGCAATATATGAACATTTTGATTGCTACACATCCTCATCAACATTTAATGCTGTTAGTCTTTTTATGTCCTGCTTTTATTTTGTTAAAAAAACTTCACAAAACCCTGAACTTAACATAATTCTCTCAGTTTCTCTGACACTTGTATTTTTTTTCCTCCTATTTTGTCATTTTCTAGATAATCTATCAGTTGCCTAAAAACACTACTTTGTTTGGCTGGTGTCTATAAGCCAAATAGATTTACCAATCTCTCTCTTTCTCACACACACATGCATGTGCATGCATACCTCATAGTCCAACAGGTGTTGCTTTTTTTCCTCTAAGGTATTATGCTAAATATTGTGGGGCATTTTATAAAGATTGTAAACACATTAACTGCTCTCAACCTGGGAAAAGGAAATAAAATCCAATCCAAGGTAGAATGTGATACATGCTCCAAAAAAGATAAGAAGGAAGTACAACTTTGTGGTCTTGGGGCCCTGAAGGACATGCATGCTTTCTACAGGTGGTGATGATAAAGGCATCACTGGTGAAAAGAATAGTGTGTTTTTGTGCCAGAGTGTTAGGCTCATTCAGTCATACTTTGGTAATAAATTATGCTCATTTAGATGGAACTGACCTGATATTTCTCTATGTCCTGCAGCCTGTTCCTCCAGACATTTTGGGCATTGTCGAATGACTGTACCTTCTGAACTTTGCCTTTGACTGAGGGACAAGCACTGTGGTGATATGAAGCTTGAGGTTTAGAATAGTACCATCTTTTAGAATGCTCATAATGACTGTTCTGGGACACTACTTCATCAATTATTTTTCCTTTTTCTTGACTCTGCTATTTTATCCTCAGTGAATTATTTCATTCCACCAGTATAAATGTATTCAAGTCTCCTCCCTCTCACATTGTGAGGGAAAAAGAATTATTTTCTCAATCCATTATCTCTGCTGTTAAGCTTTCGTCTTGTTTTTCTCTCCTTTAACTATATAGTAGTAGTCATTTATGCTTCTACTTCTTACCATCACCAGTTATTCAACCTCTTGTAGTTTGAAATTTGCCATAAGCCACTTTTCTGAAAATATCTTTTAAAAAGAATTATCAGTTATCTCCTGGTCAATAAATCTAATACTCTATTTTTTTTGTTTTGTTTGTAAGTTCAGATTTTCTTTGGCCTCTGTGTAGGTACTGTTAGCCATGTCTTTCTTCTTGATGGTCTCCTCTTTCTAGGTTTCTGTGGCTCTTTACTCTTTGTTCTCCAATGTTTGTCTTCCCTGACTTGTCTTCCTTCCCTGAATGGTAGTGTTTATTAAGGATTTGCCCTTGGCCTGCTTCTTTCCTTGGTAGTCTCATTTAAACCCTTCCCTTCAGATGCAGACCTGTTTCTCCAGCTCTACTGCTATTCTTTTCTTCAATTGCTTGTTAAAACATGCCTCACCATCACCTCAAATTTGATATGTTTAAAATATCCACATTCTTGATCAGATCTGAGTTTCTTCCTGTAGGTCTGTTGCTAGCCTCATCTTTCTAATCACCCAGATGTAAACTGAAACATTTTTTTTGATTTTTGTCTCTTTTGTTTCCCACATCTAATTAGTTGCCAAGTCTAATAGTTTTAACCTCCATTGTATCTCTCACCTCTTTCTTCTGTACTGTCCTAATTCCCTGATTTCAGTCCATTTTTGCAGTGACTCTCTCATGAACTCCCTATTGTAGAATTATAGAAAGAGCATGGGTTTTGCAGTTAGACAGACCCAAGTGCTAATTGTGAAGGTGGCCCTTACTAGCTGTTTGACTTAGCGAATTATTTAACCTCAATTTACAGATGAGAAAGTTCACACACAGAGAAGTTAATCAATCCTACCTCATGAAGTACATCATTTTGAAGGATAAATGGGACAATGTGTGTCTAGTGAGACGGCACTCAGAGAATATTATTTCTCTATCCTTACTTTTGATCTCTTTGCAACCCATTAATAGATTAATATTCTTTAAGCATAGACTTAATCCTATCAGTCTCCTGCTCTGCAGTGGTTCCCCATTGTCTCATTTCCCATAATTCCTAGCCTAGAATTTCAGACTGTCTGTTAATTTGCTTCAGCCTCCCTTTCTGACCTTATTTCCCCCTACACTGCACAAACATCTCTTTGAGCAAACAAAGCTGCTAGTAATGCCCCCATTCTCATTTTGTTGTTGTTCCAAACATACTGCACACCTAGTACCTAGCATGTTGCCAAATTGAAGTGTGCAGTAAGCATTTTTGGATAACAGTGGGTCTAAAATCTGTTTTACTGAAGTAAAAAATAGTGTATATATATATATATATACATATATATATATAACATAATACATTAAAATGTGGTTAAATATCTATTTTAGTTTGTTAAAGTGAAATTATCCTTAAGGAGCATCACCGTTTTGTGTTGTGTGCAGATGGAGTTTTCTCTTGATAACCATTCTCAAAGTGCAAGCCGTAGGTCCTGGGAAGGAGGTGGAAATGGAGCATCTCTACTTTAGAATTTCTTTCCCTCAGTGATTTGGCACAGGGCCAGCCTGTCCTTCAGCACAGTGCATACCTTGTTCTTGTTAAAGGAGGCTTATCATTTGCTTTTATGGCTTTATTATATTTTGATAATTTTGAAATAATTAATTTATAACTGGTATACTATCATTATAAGGAGAGTTCTCTAAGGACAAGAGGCAAATGTTAGAAACTTAACAGATATTTAATTTATATAAGTTTATTATTCATTTCTTAAATAGATGTTCATCAACACATTAAAATGGTAATATTTTTCCATTGAAGAATGGCTATACCTTACTTGGCTGTAAAAAGCTAAGGTTTTTTTAGTTATAATGCAGAATATTATTTGGGTTTTTTGGTAAGGTAAGCCTGTTTTGTATACTTTAGCAATGTGTTTGTATAATGAGTTGCCAGGTGGCTTTATTCTTGAGGCCCATATTAAGGATTTCTTTTTTTAGAGGCCAGTTCTCCCTTACTACTGAGGAGAGGGCAAGGAGGCTATAAAACATGACTAATCAATCAATAGACCAATTGAATAGATTTTAAAATTGTGAAATTTTTTTCTCTACTGATATAAAACTTGGTAGCAATACCAATAAAAACATTTAATTTTCTATTTTCATATTAAAATCTTAAGGAAATTGGTTGAGAGACCAGGCAGACTTGGACACTAGAGAAATTTAAGAAAATATTATCCCATATTAGCATTTTTTGCTGAACTTGCAGAACAAATACTTTTTGTGATATTTGGGTTTTGTTTTTTTATAAACTGTTCAGGGAAGGTTTTCTGCTATAATGGCTGAATATAAGTTGCACAGATTTAAGTGCTTTCTTATATTAATGTTCCACCTCATTAACTTCATTGTTGGGGCTTTTACACTTCAGTGCTTTTAATAAAATAATCTAAATGTGACTCTGTTGTCCTCTTTCCCTCTGTCTCCCTTTTGAGGTCTAGATGATTATGTATTTAGTTTTGTGTTTTCATTTAGACTCCATTGTTAATTCTATTAAGCGCAAGATGATGAAGGGAAGCTTTTGTATAACTGAATGTCTTATGCTGCCGAAGCCCTGAAAGATCTGGAAATGTATTTGTAAAGATAAAATAGTCACGTCTTCAGCTGGTGTTTTATAGCTTTTATCATCAAGTGTTATTCAGAGGACCAGGAACTTCGTAGCTGTAACACTCCATTCTGTTGCAGAGTTCAGACTGTTGATTATATATGAGCTTTCACATATATCCAGTAGTATTTATAGCCCTGGAACCCAAATAAGGGAGAGTTTTGCTTAAAAGCAAGCTGTGTTTGTCCTTAAAAATGTTTTCTAAGCATTTTCAGAAAAAGTAGGAATTATGTATGCAATGAATTTCCAAGCAAAGTCACCTTTGCAAATATTTGCACTTACTTGCACATAGTAGACATATTTAGGCAGTAAGGTTTTTTTTCTAAATGATTTACTGCTAGTTGTGAGCACTCCTTAGCACTGTGTATCCCAAATGCGAGTTGTATGTCTTTGTTAAAAATGTAGAGAAAAAGAAGTTAATTTAGTTTGAGTTCGGGAGAATGAAGCTTTTATGTTATCAAATATTTTACATTTTAAAAGTTATTTAATTATGAAGATATATTGTTTAATTTTATGAAGATAATTGAGAAGTAAATTTTTGTTTTATATAAGTTCAGCTATGTGAGATGTTAGTGCTCATTTCTTACTATTCCTTTTATTTTCCAGCTCACCAGCGACTGGAACCAGCAACTCTGTCAGGAATCGTGGCATTTATCCTTAGTCTTTTATGTGGAGCTCTGAATTTAATTCGAGGCTTTCATGCCATAGAAAGTCTCCTGCAGGTACTGTGCTATTTTTGTAACTTCAGGCGATTGTGCCTGTTCACTCTACTGGTTACATAATTGATTTGGATTGGATTGGGTTTTAGTACTAGTTATAATGCATGCTCAAAATTGGTGTTTTTTATAGCTACCCTAGTCTCCATTCTTCTAAAACCACTGATTTCTGGTTAGCTTCTTTGAATCCTCCATAAGTCCATGTTTATTTATCATCCACTCTTTAGGAAGCAGTGTTTATAGGCATTCTGGGGACACCAGATATAGGCCCTGTAGTCTCATAACTTAACGTTGAACTGGGGACGCAAAGAAGTCCATGAATAATTGCCAATTACACAGAATTGGGAAGAGGAGAGGTCAGTGTGAGTCAGGATTAGAGAAGAAGGTTTTGTGGAGGAGGGTTGAGCTGGCCTAGAAAGGATCTGAGCAGATGGAAACAACGGAAGAGTGAAGAGGGCACACGTGGGCAGTGTTTTGTCCCACTTCTGCCTATTCCTACTCAGTTATCTGCTCCTTTTCTTTTCTTTTCTTTTCTTTTCTTTTCTTTTCTTTTCTTTTCTTTTCTTTTCTTCTCTTTTCTTTTCTTTTGTGGCCTTTTAAAACTTGAGCTACCTGGGAAATTGCTAATTTCTCCAGATATTGCCAACTATTTCATTTTCCAGTGTAATTTCTTCTAGAAACTATAGCTATCATAATATACCAATTTTGGCTCGGCATGGTGGCTCACAGTTGTAATCCCAGCACTTTGGGGGTCTGAGGTAGGAGAATAGCTTGAGACTAGGAGTGCAAGGCCGCAGTGAGATATGACCATGTCCCTGCACTCCAACCTGGGTGACAGAGTGAGACCCTGTCTTAAAAAATATAGATATAGATATATTAATATAAACAGACACTAGTTTTTTCTCTTATGCCTTTTGTAAATGTTTCAAAATTTCCTTTCTTGAAGTTTTGCACATTTGAGACTGCACAGCTTTCCTTTCCCTTGTTTCTACTTACTTTCTCTGAAGAATTCTTGACACTTTTACATTGAAAATCAATCCTAGTTTTTTGGTCAGCATTAATCTCAGAATATCATTTGTAAAAACCCAGTCAATGCACTTTATATTCTGTTTTAAAATTGCTGTTAGTTTGGGGAACACTCAGAGGGTATGTATTCAGCCACATAATGCCAATAGCACGCAACATCACAAGTTCCAGCAGCAGAGCTGTCCCTAGAGGAGATGGATGGGGCTTCTCGTGACTTCCCAATTCCTCTTCCAAACACTGTCTGCCTATAGGTAAAGCTCCTCTCCCCTTTCAGACACAAGGCAGTGGCTATCATCCCTCTGCCTTCCTATCCTCCGTCTCCCAGCAAGGTCAGATTTATTCCAGCAGAAAGAGTTCAATTTTAAGCAATTTGACAACCTGACAGAGAAGAAACAAAGGCAATTTGGAGACTCCTGACTGCAAACAGCTGATAAATAAGATATTCTTTTTTTTCTCTTTTTTGTACCTGATGTAGTAGAAAGCACAGCAGTATCTGTGTATGAATAGTTGATTTTTGTTGGTGGAGCAAGCCTAAGTAGAGAAAATCTTTAACACCATAGAGCCTTGCCATCCCTGACTTATAAGACAGTACATAAGTTGTGGAACCTGGGATTAGACCACCTTTAAGTTAAAATTCAGACAAGGTATTATGTGTCACAAAACCTGTTAAAGGGAACAATAATTTCTATCAGGCACTCATATCCTATCCCTCCTCCTCTTAGGCTGATTCTTTCCTTCTCTTTCCTCTGATTCAAAACAAAAACTAAGGAAAGTAGTATAAACTACAGTTTTTCATGCTTTTGAGATGCTACAAGTGGCTAAAACCTATCTTGTTTCCTGATTGTTCCATGTTCTTCCTCTGATTAGTAATGTGTTTGTCTTATTGAAGTTGATATAATTTTAGGTTTCAGAACAACAATAATCTGATTAACTAATTACCACTTACATGTAACTGACTGATAGCGCTGAGATTTCCCAGCCTCTTTACATTTTAAAAAGAACTTTACAGACCATTATCTTTCATGAACATAGATGTAAAATCCTCAAAAAACATTAGCAAATCGTATCAAGCAATGTATAAAAAGGATTAAACACCACAACCAAGTGGAATTTATCACAAGTATGCAATGCTAGTTCAACATTAGAATCAATTAATGGGGCCAGGCATGGTGGCTCATGCCTGTAATCCTAGCACTCTGGGAGGCTGAGGCAGAAGAATCACTTAAGGTCAGGAGTTCAAGACCAGCCTGAGCAAGAGTGAGACCCCGTCTCTACAAAAAATAGAAAATTCGCCAGGCGTGGTGGTGTGCACCTGTAGTCCCAACTACTTGGGAACATGAGGCAGGAAGATCACTTGAGCTCAGGAGTGTGAGGTTGCAGTGAGCTATGATCACGTCACTGCACTCTATCCTGGGCAACAACAAAACCCTATCTCAAAAAAAAAAAAAAAATCAATTTATCACATCAACTAAGGAAGAAAAAGAAAAATCACACGATCATACCAGTAGATGCAGAAAAAGTATTTGACAAAATTCAACCCCCATTCATGATTAAAAAAGAAAAAAACTTACGGCAAACTAGGAATAGAGAGGAACTACCTCAATTTGATAAAGAGGAAAAACCCTACAGCTAACATCGTCCTTAATGAGGAGAAACTAGATGCTTTCCCCCTAAGATCAGGAACAAGCTAGGATGCCCCCTCTTACTCCTATTCAGCATCTTACTGAAAGTTCTAGTTGATGCAATAAGACAAGAAAAGGAAATAAAAGATATATGATTTGAGAAGGAAGAGATAAAACTGTCTTTGTTCACAGATGACATGATTGTCTATGTGGAATATCCCAAAAATTGACAAAACTCCTAGAATTATAAGTAATTACGGCAAAGTTGCAGAATATATGAGGTTAATATACAAAAGTCAATTGCTTTCCTATATGCTTATAAGGAATAATTAAAATTCGAAATTAAAAACACAATACCATTTATATTGGCACCAGAAAAGAGATAGTTTAGAATAAATCTAACAAAATATATATAAATATTACAAAATATCTAATAAGAGCTGTATGAGGGAAATTATAAAACTCTGATAAAAGAAAGAAGATCTAAATAAATGGAGAAATATTCCATGTTCATAGGTAGAAGACTCAATATTGTTTAGGTGTCAGTTCTATCCAACTTGGTCTGTAGATTCAACATAATCCAAACTGGAATTCCAGCAAGTTATTTTGTGGATATTGACAAAATTATTCTAAAGTTTATATGGAAAAGCAAAACACCCAGTGTATAGGGAAAAACAAACTTCTGTACTCTGACTGACAGCTCTCAGTACTTCCAGAACTGCATTTCTGATACCAGACGTGTGAGGAGTTTTCCCACACCAACCAATTCCCTAACACCAGCTAAGTGTCCTGCAAGTCAATTCTAACACTGTCTACCTGGAGTTAGCACAGACCTCACAGGTTAAGGGCTCAGTCCTGCAAGACTAAGGAGCAGCCTGATTGTCACCTGTGGTTCTGACTAACTGGCTGTAATTTGGAGGTTCAGTCATTTACTAGAATAGTTCCCAGAACTCAGGGAAACACATTTACTGCTTTATGATGAAGTATTAACATATTACAAAGCGTAAAGGCAAACAGCCATGAACAGATACGTAGAGGAAGGTCTGGAAGGGTCCCAAGCACAGAAGCTACTGTTCTCATGCAGTTGGGGTTTGCCACCCTCCTGGCACCTGGATATGTTCACTAACCCAGAAGCTCCCTGAACCCTGTCTTTCAAGGCTTTTTATGGAGGCTTCGACATGTAGGCATGATCAATTACTAACTCAATCTCCAGCTCCTCTCTCCTCCCAAAGGATGGAGGTGGGGCTGAAAGTTCCAAGCCTTAGTGGTTTGGTCTTTCTGATAACCAGTCCCCATCCAGGATTGCACCAAAAGTTGCCTAATTAAAAGAAAAGGTGTTCCTGTCACCCAGGCAATTCCAAGGTATTTAAGAGTTCTTTGTCAGATGCCCCTATCACTCAGGAAATTACAAAGGTCTCAGAAAGCTCTATGTCAGGACAGGACTGGGATCAGAGACCAAATATTGGGACAAAGAAGTCTCCTAGCACCTTTATTTATAAAAGTTTTAGGAGCTGTGTGTCAGGAACCAGGGGCAGAATTTATATACAGTTGTGTGTCATATATTGATGAGGATACATTCTGAGAAATGTGTCATTAGGCGATTTTGTTATTGTTTGAATTTCATAGAGTGTTACACAAACCTGGATGGTGTAGCCTACTACAGACTTAGGTTATATGGTATAGCCTATTGTTCAGAGGCTACAAACCTGTATAGCATGTTACTGTACTGAATACTGTAGGCAATTGTAACACAATGGTAAGTATTTGTGTATCTCAACATATCTAAACACAGAAAAGGTATGGTAAAAATATGGTATTATAGCACCACCGTGGTCTATGCAGTCCATTGCTGACCAGAATATCATTTCGTGGCATGTAGCTATATCTTTCTTATTATTTCACACCCAGAATAGCCAACACAATGCTGAAAAAGAAGAACAAAGTTAGAGGACTCATATTATCTGACTTTAAGACTTACTATAAAGCTACAATAATTAAGACAGTATGATACTGGTAAAAGACTAGACCAATAGATCAATGGAATAAAATAGCCCAGAATTATACCAACATACATATAGTCAACTGATTTTTGACAAAGGAGCAAAAGCAATTCCTTGGAAAGGATAGTCATTTCAACAAATGATACTGGAATGCCTAGACATCCACATGCAAAAAAAATGCATCTAGACACAGATCTTATACCACCTTTCACAAAGCTAATTCAAAATGGATCACAGACCTAAATGTAAAGTGTAAAACAATATAACTTCTAAAAGATAGCTAGGAGAAAACCTAGGTGACCTTGGCTTTGACAGCGAATTTTTAGGTAACAACACCAAAAGCATGATCTATGAAAGAAAAAATTGATTAATTGGACTTCATTAAATGTAAAAATTTCTGTTCTGTGAAAGACACTGTTAGGAGAATGAAAAGAGAAGGCACAGACTAGGAGAAAATATTTGCAGAACACATCTGAAAAAGGGGCTTGTATCCAAAATAAAACCCTCTTAAAAAACTCAAAAATAAGAAAGCAAACAGTCCAATTAAAAAATGAGTACAAGGTCTGAACAGATACCTTACCAAAGATATACAGATGACAAGTATATGAAAAGATGTGCAACCTCATATGTTATTAGGGAATTGCAAATTAAAACAATCAGATATCGCTAAACACCTATTCGAATAGCAATATCTGAAAAACCGATAAAACCAAATACTGAGGAGGATACGGAACAACAGGAATTCTCATTCTTTACTGGTAGGAATGCAAAATGGTACGCCTACTTTGGAAGACAGGCTGTTTCTCATGAAGCTAAACATAAACTTACCTTATGATCTAACAATAGTGCTAAAACTTTTGTCCACATAAAAACTGTCTGCATGCAAATATTAATATCAGCTGTATTCATAATTTCAAAAAACTAGAAGCAATTAAGACAAATGTCCTTCAAAAAGGTGAATGGATAAATAAACTGTGGTATTCCATACAGTGGACAATTATTCAATAATAAAAAGAAATGAGCTATCAAGCCACAAAAAGAAATGGATAAACCTTAAGTGCATATTGCTTAGTGTAAGAGGCCAATATGAATAACACATACTATATGATTCCAACTCTGTGGCATTCTGGAAAAGGGGAGACTATAGAGATAGTAAAAAGATGAGTAGTTGCCAGGGGATTGGAGGGAGTGGGAGAGGGAGTGAATATCTCGAGCATGGGATTTTTAGGGCAGTGAAACTTATATATGTTACTGTAATAGTGGATACATGTCATTATACCTTTGTCAAAACCCATAGAATGTGCAACACAAAGAATGAAACTTCTAATGTAAATTATAGACTTTAATTAATGTATCAATATATTGGCTTGTCAATTGTAACAAATGTACCACACTAATGCAAGATGTTAATAGTAGGGGAAACTCTGGAGGGAGAGGGGATATATGGAAACTGTCTGATCAATTTCCTGTAAACCTAAAACTGTTCCAAAAAACAAGTCTTTTAAGGCCAGCACTAAAACAAAGACTTTATTCTTAATAACAAATTGAAGGAAAAGAGGAAGGAGAGGAATGCTTAGTCTGGGCTTTGATGTTCTTTTGTTAGGTGTTACTCCCCTTAGCAGCAAGTAAAGTACAACCTCTTGCGCCTAACCACTCTTAGGAAGCAGTGGATTGGCCCTTTTCTTCCCACAGAGAGGCTGAGCCTTCCCCTTTACACAGGCCAGGACATTAGAGCCCCAACCAGAATGGAGCCCCAGGCTAAGGAGTCCGATTCATGTTTCAAGGTTCCATGTACAATTTTGTGCCCTCTCAGTACAATGGCTTTTTTGAGAAAGCCAGTGAGAGACAGCCAGACCAGGTCCTCTGGTCTTGCACACACACTAATCCGTGCCAGCTCAGCCCCACTCAGCCCGCCTAGGATAGCCTGGCGAAATAACAATATATTTTAGTTTGCATAAAGAAACTAATAAACATGGTGGCAACTGGACAAATGGGAAATGGAGCAGGAATGAGACTCTTTACAGTGCATATTATTTATATATGTCTTTTTATATGTTACTTTTTGAATTATGAATATATTTAAATTTTAAATAATAAATATTTATTAGCACCTGTTGTGTAAGCAGAAAAAAAGAAGACAACTTTCATTAACTCAACTTAATTGGTAGAGTTCTAAATAACAAAAATTTCAGGTGAAGTTAAAGTAAATATTTTTGTGGAGGTTAAAGGGTGCCTGAGCGTTTTTCCTGGATTATTGTAGCTTCTTCCTGCCCCTATCTTAGATTTCACAGTTTCCCTAGAAGCTTCAAGGGATTTGTTTGGTTTTTTGTTTGTTTTAAACAGTTCATCATAACTAAGGTGTTAGGGTACAAAAGAGGCATAGGGTAAATTCTGAATAAAGAAAAGGTTAGAATGGTCTTTTTTATTAGTAGGTCATTTATAATTTGGGAACTCTATATGTATACTTGTTACCTTTGAAGGTGTTATCTTTCTGATGGTTGATTCAGAGTCCTTTCTTTTTCACTGTTGTCCTAGACTGAATTTACTCTGTTATTTCTTTCTGACCTGATCCAGGAAACTGTAAATTGGTTCCTATGAGATTCTTAGCTCTCTGGAAAATAATGGCGTATGCATTTGCCTGTGTGTTCCCTTAGCTTTGTTTTAAAGCCTTTGTTCTGCCATAACCCACCTGATGTATTCCATGTACATTCATCAGTGGTTGAGGTTTCTAAAACAGTGATTCTCAGAGGAGTGAGGAAACAACAGAGCGGAAGTTGAGAATAACGTAGTCCACAAGTAGTTTGCCAACCATAGGAGTTTTAAAAGATTTTCCAGCAAGTTCTGATCCTCTCACCTAAATGAGAATCACTGCCTTTGGAAATTTGCTGGGTCAAAAGTGGAGACTCCCATTGTTCCCATTATTGGGGATTTTTTTATCTGCATAGAGAAAAATATGGTGAGTGACTGGTGTGTAGAAATATTTTTCCTTGTCCTCCTGTGAGGATAAATGAGGGAGTACTATGTAGTCTTGGAAGTACCTGTCCTCTAAAGATTATAGGCAAACAAAAGTATTAATAAAAAATGAAATGTCAGAGTACAAGTGGGCACAGTGATAAACATAGAGTTTTAAACAGGTTAGGTTCAGGGGCACAAACCAGACAATTTTAACAGGTACATCCTTAGCCCAATTTAACATGAAAGAAAATATATACAAAACTGGTGACCTGAGGTCTCTCACTTTTAAATTTCCCTCATTAGAGTCTATTTTATCATTGTTCATGACTTGTATTGGATAAAAGATTCTTCTTATTTTCACTAAAGCCATTAGACTTAAGACATACTTTTAGGCCTTCTTTCTGGTTTATCAATGTTGTATTTTGTGTTAGGGATAATCTCTAACATTGCTCTAGATATAAATTTTTGGTCTGTAAAAGTAGATCTTTCTGAGGTGGTCTGCTCTGTAGACTTGAGCGCAAATCCCAGGACACAGGACTTAAACCTTTATTTATTTTGAAGTTACCTGCAGTGAGGTTATTCAGATCATGCTGGTGATTGAGGAGGGAGAAAGGCGTATCCAGATTAAGTGGCCACACCATTTCTCTAATACTTGATTTAAGAGCAAAGGATTTATTTGGGGATCATAATTTTAGATCTAGCTGAAAATATGTAGTATATTTTCTGAGTGTGAGTAATATATAGACATTAATTTAAAGTTTACTTTTTTAAGGCCATGAATTCTAAATACTCTTTTCGAATGCTAAAAATGATTGCTACATTTATCTTTAGTGTGTAACTTTGTGCTTGAGGCACATTTAAATTTGAGGACCTACATGAATCAACATTCTTGTATATTGCTAATGTTGTTTGAAGATTCAGCACAAGTTTGTTTCTTCTAGATTAATCACCCTCATAGGGTGATATCAAGAGATTTATTCAAATAAGTAGCACTGAAATTTTTCTTTGCTATCTAAGTTTAGACTGGCGAAGTTTAAGATGGATATAGTATTTGTTAAGTTGGTAAATTTGATTTGGTGTTCACAATAATGTATAAATTAGATTATTTTCACTCACTTCCTAACTTTGTTCTGAGTTTAGAGATGTTAATAAGTTTATTGTAAATTAATGCCTCATGAATGCATAAGCTTTATCACATTGGCTTGTATTGCATGTTTCAAGGATCAACCTGGAAATAAGGATATTAGTTAGGCTGATGCCAACCTAGAAGTAATTTGCATGTGGTGCATTAGAAAAAAATCGAGTCGTCTTTTTTATTTTTTAAAAAATGTAGCAGTTGTTTAATTAGTTTCTTTTTAAGGAATTTAGAACACCAATTTGTGAGGATCAACTTCATTTGTCAGGGCAAACATAGACCACAGGTAGCCCTGGTGCTGAGGAATAGCTTTGATTTTTGGTAAAATTTGCAAGTCCATAGCTTTCTGATCAACCATGCGCTGCTCTATAATCTCGTATTTCTCTTTTTCTGTGTCAAAGAGCTCAACCTCCTGGTGTCTGGGCTTCTGCAGTTTCTTCTTGAAGTAAGCATCGGTAAGATGTTTTGGGATTTTTACATTGCTGATATCAATTTTTGTGGAGGTGGTGATGACAAATTTCTGGTATGTTCTTCGCAGAGGAACTTGACTGGGGACCAGAGGTCCAGTCACAAGTAACAAACCACTGCCCAGCTGCTTCAGGAAAACTGTCTTGCCTTTGTGGTGCCCAGTGAGGATGATTGGAAGGATCCAGGAAGGAGTTTTCTCACATGCTGACTAAAGGGCTTTTTGCTGTGGCTCATCAGCTTTTGAGGCACATCTTCAGTAGGATAATATCTAGGCGTTTTGCAAAGTTTAATCACCCAAGTACCACCATTCTTATCACTACCAGCTGGTTTTATAACAGTGGCAAGAACCTTCTCCTTTTTCTTTTCAATCTTGGATTTAGCGACTGAGTACTTCCTCTCGTACATGGCCTTTCTGGAATACATAGCAGATCAGGGATACCTGCCAATTTCTCTGACGAGGACAGGATTTTGGCTGCAGTGGGCTTCTCTTTCTTGGGCTTTTTATCCTTGCAGTTACCCTTTTTAACCTTGCCACTGGCATCAGCCTTATTGGCTTCAGGTTTCTTCTCTTTAGGATCCGGCTTCTCAACTTTTTCACCTGCTGTCTTGCAAGATGGGAAAGAACAAAATTGAGCAATAGAAATGCCAGCCTGGATGTCAGGATACCTGGGTCCCATCTACTAGCAACTCACTTTGTGAGCTTAGACGGGTTTCTTTACCTTTTTAGATTTCATCTTCTGATTCTGCAAGATGAAGGTTTATAGACTTCATAACCTAAGGACTACTTCAGCACTAACATCCTAAGATTTTCTGATGATAAAATGGTTTGTAATAGCTAGTATAAAGCAGAAGTAATCAACTTGCTTTTATTTCTTGTCTTTCTCTATTTCCCATAGTATTGTTAATACCTTTTAAAGAAATTATATGCCTGTTAAAGCTAAACAGAAATTTTAAAATTTATTTAATGGCATAATGTCAACAATATGGTACTTTCTTTTGAAAGAAACAAAAGTATTTTTCCTGATTATATACTAATTCATTATCAGAGAATTGGGAAAAATGTATAAAGAAGAAAATAAAAATCATCCCCAAATTTTCTCTGATGTATATATTTATATATACACACATGCATGTATATATGTCATCTCTATTATTAATATATTATTTTGTGTTCCTTTTTCACTTAATATTAAAAAGTGAATATTTCCTAATTATTATAAACATTTTAATAGAATCCTCCTAATACTTGTATGGCTATTGTACGAGGCTTTTATTTCTCTTACTCTCACCTTTAAAAAAAATTTCTTTCCCTTTATTTGTTAGTTTTCAAAGCAATACATTGGTACTTCAACATTCCCCAAAGGTGGTGAAGAGTGATGTTTTAAAATTTTTTTATTCGAACTCCTTACCTCTGCCCTCTCCTTCCCCTCCTTTACCACTTCCCGTAGCCCCAACCTCTGCCTTCCTCCCAGCCTCTGTCCCCCGGCCCCTGTCCATTCCCACTTCTGTGCCCTGCTCCTAACCTCTGCCTACTTTCCCCCAACTCTAGCTATGCCTTCACCTAGATTTCATCTGCTTCCTCTCTACAGGCTCTTTTCCCTCAGCACTGCTGTTTTTTAAAAAACAAACAACAACCAAACACCCCAAAAAGCCTCTTGACATGTGTTTTGTTCTAATTTTTTGAAAGAGTAGACTACATTTGTTGTCCCTGCTCCTTTGCCTTCTATTTCCTTAGCCTCCTGTGATCTCTTTTTGTCCCCATGGTTCTTTCAGACACTTTTCATTAAGCTCACCAGTATCCTTCTGATTACAAAACAGTGTGGCCACTCTTAGTGCCCTCATCTTATGCGTCCTCTCTGCCTCATCTCATGTATCGTTCAGTTCTTCCTTTTAAAAATAGTGCCGTATTTAATTTCAAAAACTTTTTATTTTAGGAAACTTAGATGCAAATCAAATAAATTGCTATTAATAATTAAATATATTTACATTCTTCTTGACAGTCTCATCCCTTCATAAAAAATAAAACCATATTTTTTGGTTTTTTAAAAAGGTTTTTTTCCTCTTTTTCTTCCTATTCCTCAGTTAATTCAATAAACTTTCTTCCTCCCCCTGTCCTTTGTATAGTGGAATTCTCCAGTTTTCTATCCTTGGTTTTATATTCTTCTAATTCTACAACTTCTTGGATCCTTTTAAAATGACCTTTTTAAAAAAGTTTATGTATACATACATACACACAGTAAAATATGCACATGGTAAATTTCAAAGCCTACAAAAATTGACATTAATTTTCATAAAAAATTCTTTTCCCAAGAGTTAATCACTGGTGTATCCTTCTAGAGAGATTATGTGCATATGCTAGTATATATGTATTTATATATTTACTTTTTATTATTCTTTTAAAGTAATTCTTTTAAAGTTATTTTTATAGAAATAATATACTCAATACTGATTTGCAGCTTTTAAATCTAGTAATATGCAGGAGAACAGTTCACATCAGTACATAGACATGTATTCCGTTCTTTTTAGTGGCGGCATGGCATTTTTTTTGGTTTGTATTTTCCTCCCCCCGCATAACATCTTATTTTGAAAGAATTCAAACTTACAGAAAAGTTTAAAGAATGGTACAATTAACGTCCATTATATGACTACCTTTCTTCTTTCCTTTCTCCTTTTTTTTTTCTGAATCATTGGAAAGTAAAATTGTAGGTATCATTACAGCTTATTCCAAAATTATTCAATATGTGTGTCTTAAGGACTAAGACATTCTCTTACATAATCACAATATCTTTATCACACCAAAGATATATAAAATTCATACAGTGTTAGCTGATATAAACCTGTATTCTTGTTTCCACAGTTGCTCCCCAGATGTCCTTTATAGTGTTTTGTTTCTCTCTCCAATCTGGGAGCCAATCAAGAATTAAGACTTGCACTTGGTTGTCATAGGCCTTTCATTTAACTACTGGTTAGATAGATGACTACCAAACTAGATCTCTAGGTCAAACTCTTTCCTGAAGCAGATGTAAATATCTACTAAGTATAATTATTTCAGTGTCCCACTGGCAATTCCAAAATAGTATGTCTATAATGAACTCAATACTTTCTGTTCTCAAATTACTTTTCCTCCCATATTCTCAACTTAGTGCCTGGTTTCATTCAAATATTGCCTAAACAAGAAACAAACCTTGGAGTCATCTTAGTTCCTCCCTCTTTGAGACTGCAGGTACTATCCTTGGTACTATCCATTTGCCCACGATCCTCTTCCTACCTTGTCTACTTTGCCTGTTCAGTCTTCAAGACCCAAGTTAGGCTTTACTTCCTCTGGGAAACCTTTCCTGACCCTTTTTTTCTCCAGGAAGAATTAGATGTGTCTCCAGTAGGCTCCCTTAGTACCCTATACACACACCTATCCCTTGTCAGTTATTACTTTGGGTGGGAATTATTGATTTGTGTATCTGCCTTCTCAGAGAGTGAGCTCCTTAAATTGGTATGAACTTAATTGTTTTCCGTCCTTGGTCTAGTAACATAGTACCTGGTTCATAAATGCTTAATGAATATTTACGGAATGGAAGAATATGTTTATGGACAATCTTTATCAAGTAGAAACTCAACTTTATCAAAGCTCAAACTATTCAGCAAGCGTCTGTTAAATTGCTACTATGTGCACAGTTTCAAACAAGTAGTAAGACTATTTTCTGCCTCTCCATTAGGATCTAATTGAGAGGATAAGGCCAGTATACTAGAGGTTTAAATAATACTGAAAGGTAATCTAATTACCAGAAGACTGATACAGATAGTAATCCCAGGGAAAGAGGAGTTAATGAAATACACTTACTGTGTACTAGTTACTTTTCTTTGTATATGCAAATGTTATTTCATTTAATCTCTACAACTTTTATTTTTCAAAAGATGAAATTAAAGATCATAAGTAAACATTTGAACCCAGGTCTGACTCCAGAAACATGCTTTTAAGAGTTCCAAAGGCAATTAAGAAGGTTATCAAGTGATACAGTAAGTTTAGAGAAGAAAATAATACAGTATCCAATTGTAGAACAAAAATTATTGTATATCCTCACAATGAAAGGTTATACAATCATTATGAATTCTGTGGTTGAGGAATATTTACTGTCTTGGAAAAGTATTTATGGTGTAATATGAAGTATTAATACTAAAAAGCAGTATATGAAAGCATTCCATTTTTTAAAAATGTGCATACATACACAGAAAAGACATGAAGAAAATACATGAAAGGGTTAGCAGTAATTCTCCCAGAGCTGTGATATTTATGGACTGTATGAATTTCTTCCTTGTATAATCTGTATTTTCCAGATCCTCAATAATGAACATGAATTTTTATAATTAGGAAAAAAGGTCACTTAAAAAATAATAGACTAAAGAAAAAATAATCAAGCAGAACTTACTTAAAGCTTTACAGTTATTAAAATGGAAAGGTTTCATGTTGACCGTTCCTGCCTCTGGGGTACAACTGACATAAGCATCCCAGACAGATTAATGGTTCCTATTTTAAGATTTCACTAGGATAAGCCAGTCTCCCTCTGCGTTACAGTCATTTCTGTTGCCCAATAATCAGTGCAAACAGATTTTTCTCTTTATACTATTTTATGAAGACACAGTCATGAGAGCTACTCCTGTGTCTCATGGCAATTTTCATTGTATAAAGATATTTTTTTCTAAAATAAGGAAAGTACCAAATTTAATATTCCTCCTAGGAGAAAAAATTGTAATGTTCCTGCCTGGACTTTATGTTCTACTATGTAAAAATATTCAAAGAAGTTGTTGATAAATGTGAATATTTAAAAGGAACCAAAAAGATATAGGAAAATATGGGTTGTCACGTCTCTGTTAGTTTTCTTTTCAAAGAAAAGGATGATCTATCTCTGTTTTTCCTATGGGTGGCTGTTTTTCTAACATAGCATGCATGACTGATTAGTCTTGATTTTTCTTATTGGGATTTAGCACACTCTAGTGGACAGTAGCTTTTTGGTTTTTTACGTGTTTTTTTTTTTTTAATCATGTCAAATTACTTTATTGGACAGTTCAGTGATGTGCTTACTAGATAGTAAAGTTTGTCAATATTCATTTGAGTCAAGTAGTGACCCTAGTAAGCAGGAGTAAATTTGTCAGCCTCTGAGGTGTTATGCACTTTTATATGGTTTCTTTAGTGGGAGGAAGAGAGGCTTTTCACGTTATGTGGGAACTTTTTTCCAGTGATTTTCATTTTCTCTTGGGTGTAATGAAATTGATGGGGGAGGCCATGACATAGAGGAACATTCGTACTTCTACCTCATGCTCTTTGGGTCCATTTTAGAACTCTTAAGAAGTTTTATATAACGCTTGGTGACAATTTTTGCAATTTATGCATAGACATTGTTGTATCCTATCCTGATAGATTGTTTTTGGAAATGGACTTCCACCAGAAAAAAAGTAATCTTTTATCTTGTTTTTACAGAGTGATGGTGAAGATTTTAATTACATCGTTGCATTTTTCCTCGGAACAGCAGCCTGCCTTTACCAGGTAGATTTTCTTCCATTTTTAAGAAATACTTTTCCATTATTTGTTTTAGGTATCAATTCTAATAATTGCTTGTGCTTTTTAAATAAATTTTTAGAGAGTCTGAGTTCTTTGCCTCTCTTTTAATTTGAGTCTCTGTTAACTTTGTGACCTGTATCTCTGTTTTGGGTAGACATAGATCCCAGTGAACTTAGGGTTAGCCTTTCTGTGCCGGGGCTTCAGCGATGGTATGTTATCTGCCTATGGCAGTAAAGACTACTTCTAGATTTTCTGGTGACTGATTATTCAGCTTCCAGATTCTGCTTATACTCTAGGCTGAGGATTTTGTACTTTTGGGGATGTCTTTGAATAGGGAATGGCACAACAAAAGCAAGATGTTATGGTTTAATTTAGCGGTAATCAATAAGATGGATTATAAGAGTGGAGAGACTGGAAGCAAGGAAGTTAGCGGGAAGGTGATTCTATTACTATAGCCCAAAAGTAATAAAAGCCTTAACTGTGGTAATGGCAGTAGGGGTATGAAAAAAATGCACATTGAGAAGGAAGACTCATTGGGACTTGAAGACAATAGATATGAGACTTAAGAAAAGAGATTTTGTACCTGGATGATATGGAGACTGGTACTCATTTCCAAGGCCAGAGGAGGCACAGATTTGTAGGGAAAACTGGGGTAACCATGCCAGTTATCCAAACTCAAGAATGTCTTTCTTAAAACATGGTATTATAAGCAAGGCCTTTTGACCTAACTTTTATAAGTGACACATTTCTCTGGCTCATATAGAAAAAACATTAGAAAGATTCAGATCTGCAAATAAAAGGCTGCCTAAAATTCAGTAGAAGTTTTTTTGTTTTGTTTTTTTTGGAGACAGAGTGTCACTCTTTTGCCCGGGCTAGAGTGTGGGGGCGTCAGCCTAGCTCACAGCAACTTCAAAATCCTGAGCTCAAGCGATCCTTCTACCTCAGCTTCCTGAGTAGCTGGGACTACAAGTGTGTACCACCATGCCCAACTAATTTTTTCTATGTTTAGTAGAGACAGGGTCTCACTCTTGCTCCGGCTGCTCTTGTACTCATGACCTCAAGCAATCAATCCTCCCACCTCAGCCTCCCAGAGTGCTAGGATTATAGGCATGAGCCACCCTGCCCTGACCTTCAGTGGAAGTCTTTAGGGAAATATTCTGAATATATGCATTTGACTTTTATGTAAAGACATTGGAAGTTTTAGTGGCCCATTTTTTTAAATACCTTTATTTTTTTTAATTTATATTCAGAAATTTTATCAAATTTGACAGACTTAATTACAATGAATGGTATTTTATGCAGGAAATGTAAAAACTTGTGTTTGTTAATGTTACATACTGCATTAATTTTATGAAATATTCTTATATAGATTTTCTATTTTAATTTCTACAATCCTATGACACAAGACATATTATCTTATTTTTGAAAATTAGCTGAGGCAATTTCAGTACTGTCCTGAAATCACACAGCAAGAAAGTGGTAGATTCAGGACTTAACTCCGAGTCTTCTGTTTTTTTTTTTTTTGAGACAGAGTCTCACTGTGTTGCCCGGGCTAGAGTGCCGTGGCGTCATCTTAGCTCACAGCAACTTCCCGGGCTCAAGCGATCCTCCTGCCTCAGCCTCCCAAGTAGCTGGGACTACAGGCATGCGCCACCATGCCCGGCTAGTTTTTTCTATATATTTTTAGTTGTCCA
>CAUYSK010098280.1:0-15034 GCA_963575035.1 Avahi laniger | reverse complement strand
AAGAGCGAGACCCCGTCTCTACCAAAAATAGAAAGAAATTAATTGGACAGCTAAAAATATATAGAAAAAATTAGCCGGGCATGGTGGCGCATGCCTGTGGTCCCAGCTACTCGGGAGGCTGAGGCAGGAGGATCGCTTGAGACCAGGAGTCTGAGGTTGCTGTGAGCTAGGCTGACGCCACGGCACTCACTCTAGCCAGGGCAACAAAGTGAGACTCTGTCTCAAAAAAAAAAAAAAAAAAACAATTTTATGGGTCCCTAAAAGTACTGTGGGCCCTAGATATTGTGCTTACTGTATCTAATGGAGAAGTTGGCCTTGAAGGGGGGTGAGTCCTGATGACCCCCACTGCTGGCTGTGTGACCTTGGCCAAGTTACTTTTCCTCTCTGTGCCTCATTTTCCTTCCCTGTGATATGGGACTAAATGGTGGCCTGTATCGTATGTGGTGGTAATGAGGATGAAGTGAAGAAATACGTATAAAAGGTTTAGCACAGTGCCTGCCGTGAATGAAAATGCTCAATATATCAATAAACATTCGCTGATATTTTTATTTTTAAGTGACTGGTCCTGGTCCCGCAGCTAGCAAGTGGTAGGGTTAGGAGTGGGTTTATCTGGCTGTGAAACCTCTGATCTAACTTCCTCAGTGTGATGACAGAATGAATGACAGAATGAATGAATGACTACTGTGAATCTGTTCCATGATTAAAATACAGTCAGCAAATTGTACATTTTCCAGGATGATTTTATACATATACATATCCCTATGAAGTAGGCATTATGTATGTAGATTTTATATTATGTATATTTTACCACTATGCATATAACCACTGTATACATATAACCACAATTATATATATTTTCTATTTATCTATATATGTACATATATATATATATATATATAGAGAGAGAGAGAGGTAAAATAACATGAAATTTACCATTTTGACATTTGTGGTGTATAGTTCAGTGGCATTAAGTAGATTCACATTGCTGTGCAACTATCACGTTGTCCATCTCCGGAACTTTCTCATCATCCCAAACTGAAACTCTGCACCCATTAAAAAATAATTCCCCATTCCATGCTCGCTCCAGCCCCTGGTGACCGCTCTCCGACTTTCTGTCTCCATGAACTTGACTCACCCGGGGACACCACAGAAGTTTTCCAGGATCATCTTGACCACCGACATTCTCTCCCAGTCCCCCATGAGTACCTGAGTTGAACCTGGGGTCACAGCAGGGGGGGCAAAGAGGCAAGCACCTGGAACAGGAGCGCGGGGGCTGCAGCCGAAGCGGGCTGGGGTGAGACCGGGCACGCGGACTCCTTGAGGGTCTGGAGCAGAAATGCCTTCGCCACTGCTCTCCCCACCGCCCCTGCCCCTGGACGACGGAATTCCAGAGTGAGGAAGTCTCCTGCGCCGACGCCAACAAGCAACAAACCCAACTCTTACTGGAAGGATGACAAACTTGAAGACTGAAGCGGATCTGGGGACCATCCAGCCCAGCAGCTTTGAGCTGGTCTGTGGAGTCACAGGATTTTGAGGGGCTAGAAATGTGGATCCTGGAGCTGACTGTCTGGGTTCGAATCTTGGCTCTGGGTCTTACTAGCTGTGTGACCTTTGGCAAGTTACTCAGCCCCTCTGGGCCTCAACTGCCCCCACGTAAATTATGAATCATAATAATGCCTACTTCATAGGGTTATTAAGAAGATTTAAATGAAGTATTAAGTAAATTAATTAATGTAAAGCACTTAGAACACAGCTGGACTTAACTAGAAATGCAATTTAAGTGTTCGCTAAATGAGAGAATGACTCAGTGGCCCTACTGAGGGAAAGACCAGGTCCCTGTCCTCATCGCAAGCAGAGGAGCTCGCTTTTATCTGTTTGATATGTTGGGCTTCCTTGTAAATTCTTCCCTAGAAAGAACAACGGGTGACCGACCCTGTTGTAATATAATCCCGTATTTCACAAACAGGAAACACAACCTGGACAGCTGTGCGCTCTGCTCAAGGTCCCACGACTAATGAGTGGTGAGTAGACCAGGTATAGAAGCCAGGGCAGGGTTGTTTCGTCTACACTGCACCATCTACACTGTGCCAAAAGATCGGCATTTTTGGGTTTTGTTTCCCTGAGAAAGTCTCGTGGATTACTGTTGATAGCCCAACTCATGCTGGCTGCCTGAAAATGGATTATGTGAATGAGCTTTTGCTCCTTCATGACCAAGTTCATCGAAGGTGCCCCGCCGAGGAGTTGTGCTCTCTTGTCCCATGAACGTGGCGATGCAGGCTGGATGGAACTCCTGGGTGCTAGAACCTTCCCTGATGTAGATGACTTTGGGCGTGGCACCCCAACACCGATCTCTCCTCCCAGAGTGATGGCTGAGAGCCCTGGGGAACTGATGCCGCCTCTAGGCCTCCGATGGGTCTACCCCATGGCAGTAATCCCACCCGTTCTGCCCGTGTTCAGTTCGGGGATGGCAAGTCTGCGCCAACCTGGCCCAACGGGACACGGAAGAGCTTGCCAGGTTCCCAGACCTGTTGAATGTAAACTAGGAGCACAGGACTGCTCTCCACCACCCTCAGACACCAGTCACAAGTCTGGGCCTCCAGAACTTCTGACGGACTGGCTTCAAGTTGGGGCTCCCACAACCTTCTCTTTGGGTTAGATTAATTTGCTGGAGTGGTTCGCAGAGCTCAGGGAAACATGTTTACCAATTTATGTAATAATGAAGATGAAGAGATGCATAGGCTGAGGCTTGCGGGAAAGGGCATCCATGCCCTCGCTGGGTGTGCCACCCTCCAGGAACCTCCATGTGTTCCGGTATCCAGAAGCTCTCCGAACCCTGTGCTCTTGGGTTTTTATGGAGGCTTCACTATGTATACATGATTGATTAAGCCATTGGCCATTGGTGATCAGCCTGAGTGAACTCCTGGGCTCAGGCGATTCTCCTGCCTCAGCCTCCTGAGTAGCTGGGACTATAGACATGTGCCACCACATCCAGTGAATTTTTAAAGATTTTTTGTAGACATGGGGTCTTGCTATGTTGCCCAGGCTGGTCTCAAGCTCCTGGTTTCAAGCAATCTCCTGCCTTGGCCTCCCAAAGATCTGGGATTACAGGTGTGAGCCACCACACCTAGCTCTTTGGACTTCACTTTGTAGGCAATGGGGAATGAGCAAAGACTTCTGTGTAGCAGAGAGCCTTGAGCAGATCAAATCTGTTTTCCAGAAAGAGCACTCTGGTAGGAACTCAATAGTAGGTGCAGGCGGAGGGTGATAAAGGCAGGAGGTCTCGCTAAGAGTCTTTTCCAGTAGTTCAATCAACAGTTGATGAGCAGGAGCAGTGAAAATAAAAACAAGGAGGCATATGAGAAAAAGATCTTATTGAGAAAGAATGGCTAAGGCGGGTCATTGCTGTTGTCTGAGTGTTTGTGTTCCCCCAAAATTCACAAGTTGAAATCCTTACCCCCAAAGCCATGGTATTAGGGGGTGGGGCTCTTCAGAGGTGATTAGGTCATGTGGGTGGAGCCCTCATGAATGGGATTAGTGCCCTTATTAAAGAGGCTCCCGAGAGGCTCCCCGCTCCTTCAGCCATGTGAGCACACAGTGAGAAGGGACCATCTACGAACCAGGAAGCAGGTCCTCACCAGACAATGACCCCGTCTAGGACTTCCTAACCTCCAGAACCGCGAGGATTAAATTTCTGTTGTTTACACTACCCAGTCCATGCTGTTCTGTTAAAGTAGCCCAAGTGCAGTAAGGCAGCAATTACCAAGGAGAGAGGAACACAGCGGAGAAACCAAGAGTGACTGAGGGTAGTGGGGCTATTAAAACAAACAAAACAGAACGAAACCTTGCCCTTACTCCCGGCAACCCCTGGGAGGGCAGGAAGGAAGAGTCCTCGCCCCACTTTGTTACAGGAGCCAGTCACAAACACCCCCAGAGTCAGGCGGCTGGTGGGAAACCTCGTCACTGTTCCCCTGCTCCTTGGGCGGGCACCTTCTCTCTCGCCTCACCCCTCCCTTCATTTCGTGCCCCTCTGCCTCCCCACCGCAGCCGCTGCTTCCATCCAGCCAGGACCCCTTGCAATCAAGGCTAGCGTGTCCTATTTCTGTCTGACTAACGTTAATAGGATCTTCGGGACATTATTATGTGAAAAGATCTGCTGTCCCATCTCCTTCCAGAGTTGAGAATGGGAGTTAGTGAGAGCGCGCGGCCCAGAGAAGCCCGTCCTGCCGCATAACCAGAGAGGACACACAGAAAGGATCGGGTTTGGATTTCACGATGCTAATTTCCACCTGAGGCCCCACTCTTAGTAACAAGTCTTGTCTGTCACCCTCGAGAAAGCGGGGGAGCGTTGAAGGCAGAGGCGGATGATGTCGAGTGCATGATTGGAACCGGGAAAAATACTCGAGTCTCAGTTTTCCTACCTTTAAAGTGGTCTAAGGGTTACTAGTGTTGAGACTATGCCTGAAGGCAAACTTCCTCTTCAAAGTCAAGTTGGCCATTCTGTTTTTTTTTTTTTTTTTTTTTTGAGACAGAGTCTCACTCTTTTGCCCGGGCTAGAGTGAGTGCCGTGGCGTCAGCCTAGCTCACAGCAACCTCAAACTCCTGGGCTCAAGGGATCCTCCTGTCTCAGCCTCCAGAGTAGCTGGACTACAGGCATGCACCACCATGCCCGGCTAATTTTTCTATATATATATTTTTTTAGTTGTTCGATTAATTTCCTTCTATTTTTTTAGTAGAGACAGGGTCTCGCTCTTGCTGAGGCTGGTTTAGAACTCCTGAGCTCAAACAACCCTCCTGCCTCGGCCTCCCAGAGTGCTAGGATTACAGGCGTGAGCCACCGCACTGGGCCCAAGTTGTGTATTCTAAGTTAAGCACTTGTCGTCTTCTTTGCCAGGAGGCTGTGTCTGGGGGTCCTTGACCAGGCCGTCACTTTGCTTCGTTCTTCATCAAGGTGTCTGTTGGAGGCAAACTTCCTTTTTTCTGGCTTCGAGTTCCCATGTGGCACGGGGTCCAGCAACATCTTGGCTGCTCTTCATTCCTTCTCTTACTGTTTCCCGAGGGAGGAAGAGCAGCTCTCTGATTGGTGGGTTTGGGAGAAGGAATCCACTCTTCTCTTAGGCAGCATACCTTCGCTTCTGCTCCTCCGGGCCTTAAGTCCTACAGGGGCAGGCTCTGCCCCTAGGGCATGGGTCTACCCAGTCCAGTGCAGGGTAGCTCAGCACTATACACTCCGAACTGGGGGCCTAAGTCTGCCCAATTCTAGGGTGAGGAGCTAGAAGCTCCTTAGTCATATACCTAAAGCCAGCTTCTCCATAATCAGCTTTATGGGTCACAAAATGATTATTTTCAGCCGCACCTACTTGATTCCTCTGTCTTCCCTTCATTTCATGCCAAATTCAAGCAAAAAAAAGAGGCATATTATTGACTGAGTTTCCCCAAACCCCAGCAATCTCAGTACAGACACATCTGAGAAGCTTACAATCAAATTAGGGAATTGGATCTCCCAACAAATAGAAATAACACATAATTCATTTTAAGTCTAGCAACAAATGGAGACAACACATAATTTATTACCAGTCTAGCAATGAAATGATGGGGTTTCAAAAAAGAGTTGTGTTCTCTCAATCTGCAGCTAAAATATTTACACGGGGCCCTGGTGATCCGCAAGCGGTGGTTTACAGAGCACAGCTTGTTCAAACCAAACAGTTGTTCTGTTCCTGATTTTGGAAACTCGTCAAGGAATCAGTGTTTACTTAGACAACTTGGGCCCCAAGCGGCTCTTGTGTAGGCTGGATTCAATCCAAGGAGAAACTATGGCTCTGGAACATTCCTCCTTCTCCCCCGACCATTGAACCACAGACCTCTCAGCTCTCCAGGGCCCTCTGGAGGGCACCGGGTCAGCCTCTGGTCAACCGTCCTGTCCCCAGGCTAGACGGTGTCGACTAAGTTCTGTTTTTGAATTGGCCCCGTGGCGCCCAACCTAGTGAGTAATCCTGTGTGTGAATGTCTGATTCGGTTAACTCTCAAAGAGAGAGCGTAGGCTTCAGGGCAAAGGATCTGATGTTCAACATGTAGATGACTTAAATTAGTCTAGAGCACAAGCAGGAGGTGGGCCAGCTCTGGGAAACCAGCCACAGAGAACCCAGGGAGGTCAAGTTCAAGTGTCCAGGAAACAAGTTCTGCTATTTCTACCCAAAGCAAGAAAACAAGCCCAACATTACTGAAAAACAATGGAGGTATGAGTGTGAACATCAACAATAATGCACATAAAAAAAAAACAAAATACATGCCACAGCACCTGGGCTCTCTATAAAAAGTAGTAGTAACTTATTATTGCTCTCCTTGAGATAACTGGAAAACTAATGAGATCGGCACACGAGTAGGACCCATGGGAATTGTACTGATGACGTTAAAGCTACGAATAGCAGTTGTTTCCATCTGTCTCATCCTTTTTTCTATTTCATAGCTGTTTGTCCCTTATCTTAGGTGGTTCTAATGAGACCACTGGTTACTGTCTCCCAGTATGGTGGTGGACAATGACCCTGGCCGGACCGATCACGGTAGCCAGTCTTTTCATCCGACATGAATGGTCCCTGGGTACTACTGTTACCCAACCAGGCCGATCAGAATCCTGTGAGATCTGGAATCCCCCAGGAGGCATGTTAGTATAACAGAAGGAGCATGAGCTTCGGTGTCTGAAGGTATGGATTCTGGCTCGTGATGTTGGGCAATTTCTTTACTTCTTTGAGCTGCAATGTTTTCATCTTAGTACATAATGGAGAGTTGCAGAGACCAGCTGAGATAAAATATACAGTGCTTGGCACACAGTCGACATCGTAAGTGGCTTTGTTGCTTTTGTTGATAACATTCATCGTCAAAAACAGTCCCCTAACTTTTCTCACTCTTCCATGCTGCCTGAGCAGTCTGCGCTCTGTGAAGCACTTTTAAATAGCTGTAATTGGGAGACCCACCTTTTAGTGGGGAGAGCTATGCTTAATCTTCCCTGACCCTTGATATTTCTGGAGAGCAGAGATGAGATGTGAGAGTATAAGCTCAGGATGAAAAAGTCATTGTCCAGTCAATCCACTGATAGGATTCCCCAAGTAACTGGAGAATCTTTTTTCTGGCTAGCATTCTAAACATTGTCTTCAGCCTAGAGGCTAGATCAGTGCTGCCTAATAGAACTTTCTGCTAGGATGGAAATATTTTATATCTGTGCTATCTACTTAGGTCGCCACGAGCTGCATGTGGCTATCGAGCATTTGAGGTAGGACAATGCAACTAAGGAACTGAATGATTTATTTATTATTCATTTAAATTTAAATATCCACTTGTGGCAATGGCTGTCATATCAGACAGAGCAGCTCCAGTCTACAGCGTGGCATTAACAGATGGACATAGAAGTGGGTGACAATAATGCCCACTTGCTTGCTTGGACAGGAAAGGCTACTACGGCTTGGAAGCAGGTGGATCGCCAGGGTCGGAGCAGGTGCTAGACGAAAGTCATCTATTTAGTTAGCAACTTAAAACGATGCCTGCTGGTTTATGTGCTTTATGTACAAAACTACAGGACAGGATTTCTAAGAAGAGTGTCTTAAAAATTTTTTTTTAGGCCGGGCGTGGTGGCTCATACCTGTAATCCTAGCACTCTGGGAGGCCGAGGTGGGCGGATTGTTTGAGCTCAGGAGTTCAAGACCAGCCTGAGCAAGAACGAGACCCCATCTCTACCAAAAATAGAAAGAAATTAATTGGACAGCTAAAAATATACAGAAAAAATAAGCCGGGCATGGTGGCACATGCCTGTAGTTCCAGCTACTCCTGAGGCTGAGGCAGGAGGATCGCTTGAGCCCAGGAGTTTGAGGTTGCTGTGAGCTAGGCTGACGCCACGGCGCTCACTCTAGCGAGGGCAACAAAGTGCGACTCTGTCTCAAAAAAAAAAAAAAAATTTTTTTTAATCCATAAATTGCAAAAGTAATTTGACTGCCTGACAGAAAGATTAGTAACTAGAGGGGGAAAAAAATCCCTCCAAATCCCACCACACAGTTATGATCATATTTATGTATTTCCTTTTCATCTTTTATACAAGCATGTTTATACTTCCCATGCATACTTATGAATTGTAATCTCAGGGGCATACATTCTGTTTCTTACGTTTTTCATTCATCGTAAGTACTTTTCTGTCATTATAATTCTTTGTATCTTTAAAAAAAATATTTGGTCTTTGTAAAGACTGTCAAAAATTGCCAATGTTGACTATATTGCAAGTTGTCATGGGGGACTATTGGGAACAATTTATAATTAGCAATAATCGCACCTCAAATACACCTCGTTGGCTACTATACCGCCACTGCGCAAAGCTTCTTGTGTCATTTTCAGTAAGTGCAATAGTCTTCTGACTGTCCACTCACTGTAATTCACATAACTGTCCCCCTGTTTTTGTATCTTTCAAGATATTTCCAATTTTCTTCAGAGCGATGCTGGGATGGGTGTCCTAGCGCACATAACTTCCCCCCGCAATCATTTTGTGACGCAGAGGAGCACAGGCTTTGAAGGCAGCCAGACCTGGGCTTAAATCCTGGGCCTTCACTACTTAGTGGCCATGGGACCTCCCACGAGATCATTTGTTTCCTCGAGCCTCAACTTTTTCATTTATAAAATGGGAATCATAATAGCTGCCTTTCCAGGTTGTTATCGGGATTGGGCATTTGTAAATTGCCTCCCACATTGCTCAGCACCCGGGAGAGGCTCAATGAATTACAACTGTCACTGTTACGGTTGTTTTAAAAAATCGTAATTATTTTTAGGAAATTTAATTACTAGTAATCTTTATAGTTTAGTCGGAGTTTTAAAGACCTCTTGGTTTCGAGAAGTTTCCTGATTTGTTTATGCTAACGTGTCTCACGGCCCACCCCTCTGACTGGACCAGCGTCCCTGCTGGCGGAGATGCTGGTGGGCATCTAAGCGGGGAAGGAGCGAGGTGGGGAGACCTGGGGGAGGCGCCGCAGGTAGGCAGGAGGGGGTTCATCAGATTCGATATATATTCGTCGAGCACCTTGCTGTGGTCTGAATGTTTGTGTGCCCCCCAAATTCATATGTTAATAAAATCTTAACCCCCCAAAGTAATGGTATTAGGAGGTGGGGATTTGGGAAAGCAATTAGTCCATGAGAGGGGAGCCCTCAGGATTGGGATCGGCATGCTTATAAAAGAGACCATTTGAGGACAGAGTGAGACGGTGCCATCTATGAACCAGGAATAGGGTCCTCGCCAGACACCAAATCTGCCAGCACCTTGGTCTTGGACTTTGCAGCCTCCAGCACTGTGGAAAGTAAATTTCTGTTGTTTATAAGGTGCTGAGTCTATGGCAATTGGCTATAGCAGCCTGAACAGATCAAGTCACACCTGCTGTGTGCTAGGCAGGGTTATATGTGCTGGGGATTCAGCAACGAATACCACAGGCAAAGTACCTTCAAAGAGGACACATTTTTGTGTGGGAAGACTGACAGGTAAACAATAAACAAAAAAAGTACATAATATGCCCTGTGGTGATAGGTAACTCAGAAGAAAAATAAAACACGGTAAGAGGGAAGTGGGATTTTATGTACAAAGGTCAGAGACGTCTCTGTGACAAGACGAAAGTTGTGCTCACCACTCACATTAGGGTCTACAAGAATGCGCCGTCCGTAAGGACAGGGCCCTGGGATCTTGTATATCCTTGTAGCTCCAATCCTTACCACAAGTTCTGGTTCCTAGTAGGTGCTCAATAAATATTTGTTGAATGAATGAATGAACAAATAGCCTCAGCCTCAGACCTGCTGCAGAAATGTCCATTTTAGGGTAGGCGTCGAATTTTGAATTCAGTTCCTATAAGCTGACATTTATGGAGAAGCTTCTGTGTCCCAGGCACTGCGCCAGGCTCCATGGCTGCGGTACAACCCCTTCCCTGTGGATCGTCACCAGAGACGATGGTGACACTGGCAATTTGGCAGTTTAGAAGAGAAAGGGGCAAAGAGAATGAGGGAAGAACAAGGGGTTAAGTGCAAAAGGAAGCGTTTCAGGGTCAACAAAGAATTCAGCAACTGTCTTGCCTGAAATTTTTTTCTTGATGCAAAAAATAGCTAGTTCTGTTTTTTGGACTGGGGCTCGCTGAGTCAGGGGTTCAAAGAGAATAGCATGAGGATGGGAGTGGCGAATGTCATCTGCAGCAGATGGCGAAGCCCCAGAGACAGAATGTGGCCTCGAAGATGCTTCCCTCCACTGCCTCTGGCCCAAGAATCAAGGTCAGGAGCAGGCAACCAAGCTCAGGTCCCTGGGGTCCCCATCCCAGCCTCTCCACCAGGCCAACCCTTCCCGAGAACATCACCCTTGTTCCACCCCTTGGCCTCCACTCCGGGCTGAGCAGAGCCTCAGAGGCCAAGGGTGTGAGAAGAATAATCCCAGCATCTGTTATTAACCACTATTTCCATTCTTTTGGCTGCACTTTCTCCTCAGCCCTGAAAGCCCTGGGTTGGTGCTTTTTTCAGCACAAAGGACTGATTTGCCAGGCCTTTGTTCAGCCTCACAAAAGGAGGGGATGATTATTAAAAGAACAGACTTTGCATTCCATATTTACCCCAGATGACATTGCCTCAATCCCTAAAATAACTCCAGATCGCCTGGGTGGAACTGGCTTGTTCCTTTTCATCTGGCTATTTTGCAATTGTTTATGGAGACCATCACCATAGTGATATTATCAGAGCAGGTCAGAATGAAACTCTAAACTCTTGGGTTGTTATTGGTTTTTCCTTTGTACCTCGGAACATGACTTTTTCACCCCAAATCATCTCTTTTATATCTTATGAGCGTTAAAGTTCTCAGGTCCAAGTCAGCCAGCATCCCTTTTTGACCAATTGCCCATCGTTAAAACCATAGAGGTGGCCTACACTGAGATGATGGATGGAAGCCTTTGGGTTGAGTTTCCAAATTGGAAACTATATTTACCAGAAATCCCCTTTCTTTCAGATAAGACTTGGGTCAAAGTTTTAGGGTGTTGAAAGAGGTATTGAATCAGCTAAGAGTCTAAAGGACCTTCAGTGTTTGGTCCAAGGACCAACAGAGTTCAACAAATATACACAGCTGGCGTGGGGCTAGCCTTTAGCAAACATTTATCTTCTTGATTATTATTTTTTGTCATAATCATCATCTTGGCCAAAAGCCTTTATTATAGCATTCTCATACACTGCTGGTGGGGTTGTGGATTTGCACAACTTTCTCAAAGGAAATTTGGCAATGGATAACAAAAGCCTTGACAATGTGTTCTTCCTTGGATGCAAAATTCTCCTTGTGGGTCCTAAGAAAATAATCGGGGATATGAACAGGATACACACAAAGACTTATTGCTAATAATGGTGAAAATTTGTGAATAAGTAAATTGTACAACATTAAGAAATCACTTTTAAAAAATTATGACCCCCTCATGCAATAGATACTGAGCCACCACTAAAAATCATGCCACAGGAGACACGGCAGTATGCCCTATAGTCCCAGCTACTCAGAAGGCTGAGGTGGGAGGATCGCTTGAATCCAGGAGTTAGAGGCTGCAGTGAGCTATGATCTCACCAGTGCACTGCAGCCAGCATGACAGAGCAAGACCCATCTCTAAAAAGAAGGAGGAGGAGGAGGAGGAGGAGCGGATGCTATGCCTTATAAAATCATCTCTCTGGTCATCCTTATGGGCAGAAATAGAATCTTATTCCAGGAGCCTCTTTGCACTTTGTGTAAAGCTTATAAAAAGAGCTCAATGAGTTCTTACTTGTGATTGGGAGATAATGAATAGCATGGTACATGGGACCAATAAATATTTGGCAACCACAGGTTTTCTGCTTCTTTGGAGTTTAAGGTCAAAGATATGCAAAGCTGATGTAGATAACCAGGTATAAAACACAATGTAATAAAAGGCTGGGAAATGAATTTACAAAATACCAAGAATCATGTGATGTTTGGGAACGACAACAAGGATTGTTGGGGGTGGGAAGGGGGCCATCCATAAGCAGGACTAGCATGCTAAGTGTCACCAGTTTGCTGCCTATCTTACTGAACTCTCTCAGCAATTGTATGGAGTAGGTATCATACCCATTTCATAGAAGGGGAAGGTAGGAAATCGAAGGAGGTTCGGTCACTTGCTCTTTCAACATTGCAGGGAGGAAGCAGATGCAATTTTCCGGGTAAGAGAAGCACAGAGCCGCTGACCAGACGGTTGAGATAGGAAGGGGTGAGGGGACGGAGACGGAAGACCTGTGCATTTATGTCATCGTCCCACAAGTCTTTCACCAGGCTGGTAAACATTTAGGTTGCAGGCTGGAGAAAATGATAATTTTAACTACCCGTCTTTGAGCTCTCGGGTACGATGTTTACATAAAAATGAGGATTACAGGGTGTCATTACAGGCAACCTCACTGGCTTGTGGGAAGTGATAAACGTTCTGCAGTCATGTACACAGATGTGCCAGAGAATAAATTACACAGGGGCCAGAGTCTATCGTCGTCATGGTCATCACGCAAAACATCTAAACACCTCTTTGTTTGGGGTGAGGGGGAGGAGTGAGAGAGGCACAGGCTTTGGGACCAGAGGGACCTCCATTCAAACGCTGGCATGCCACCCGTGTAGCTGTGTGATCTCTGTCCGGCTCCACTGGCTTTACCTTGAGACACTGTGGAACCTTTACATGTTTATGGAGATCTGCTTAAATTTACCATCCCAAACATTTCCTGCCATGTTGGAAGCTATCACAGGAGCCCTTTAGACCTATATTAGTCAGGGTAATCCTAGCTGCGGGAACAAACAATACCCAGCTCTTAGTGGCTCACTACGATAAAGGTTTACTTCCCCCACAAGACACAGTCTGAGCATTGGATGTTTTCAGTGGACTGTCACGGAAATGGATACAGGCTTCTTCCATTCTGGAGTCTTCCCTAAGACCCTCTGCATTCGGGTGGCCGATAAGCAAAGCAAGCGTGGGGCAGGACATGGAGCAGGACACAGGGGCATTTTATGGCCATGCCTGGAGATGGCATATGTCACTTCTTCCCATATTCCACTGGTCAAAACCCAGTCACATGACTATACCCTAACTCAAGGGAGATTGGGAAATATAGACTATGTTTGTACCCAGGAAGAGGAAATTGAAAAGGCGACCATGTAGCTTGCCAGCGCTACCGTACCTGTATCAGTCACAGGTAATGTGGGGCAGAGAACGAAGAAAGGTCATCAAGATTAAAGCCCAACAGAAGTGCAGTGGCAGTTGTCCAGGCAATGGAGTGTGACAGAGAGAGATCTTTGGGCAGTCAAGGTTTTCTTGACAGATACAGATTTTTTTCTTTCTTTCTTTTCTTTTCTTTTTTTTTTTTTTTTTGAGACAGAGCCTCGCTCTGTTGCCTGGGCTAGAGTGCTGTGGCGTCAGCCTAGCTCACGGCAACCTCAAACTCCTGGGCTCAAACGAGCCTCCCTGCCTCAGCCTCCCAGGTAGCTGGGACTACAGGCATGTGCCACCATGCCCAGCTAATTTTTTCTCTATATATATTTTTAGTTGTCCAGATGATTTCTTTCTATTTTTTAGTAGAGACGGGGTCTCGCTCTTGCTCAGGCTGGTCTCGAACTCCTGACCTTGAATGATCCACCCGCCTCGGCCTCCCAAAGTGCTAGGATTACAGGCGTGAGACACCGCACCCGGCCGCACATCTTTCATTAAATGCATCCCTAAGACTTTTATATTTTTGATGTTATTATAAATGGTATTTTAAAAAATTTCATTTTCCAATTGTTCATTGCTCTGATCTTTTACTCCAGCATTTCACTAGACTGTTCTGTGAGTCGTCCCACTTTATCAGCTCCTACGTCCGTTCTGCATCTGGTTTCATTTCATCTGGAACATTGCGATGTCTGATTGGAATGAGAGATGGGAGCCGGGGAGAAGTTGAGGATGACCGAGGTTCACATCCTGGACGACAGTGCTTGGACTTTCTCTGGCTCACTATTCCACAGGCTTCATTCATATTGTACTGTACCCCAGGTTCTATGCTAATTGTTTGTGATATTACTCAGAGTCCCTGCCTCAAGGAGCCCATAGAGCAGTAGGGACAAATTACAAGCGAAAAGGTGATCTGATAAGGTATACAAAGCCTAGGGTTTCCATGGCAACACAGCGCAGCTTTTGAGGGGACTGGCAGAGAGTATTACCTAGAGGGGAAGGTGGTGATTACCCTGAGTCTGAGGCAAAAGTCAGCCTTGGACACATTGCAGAGTCCAGCCCAACCCTGGTGGCTGAATGGCTGGCCAGCTTAATACACTAAAGATGAATTCTGCCAAATATGCATATAAAAACTCCAACAGCTGGCGTGCACGTGAGAGGACTTTCTATAACTCTGACCATGACCCCACAGATGGTCAAGATACAAATAGTTCTGGTCCAGCAGAAGGCAGCTGTGAGTTTTCCCAGGTACCTATTAGAAAAGCAAAAACAAAAACCCCCGAGACGATTGCATCTAACCTCAGAGTAAAGTATCCTCTTGGCACTGAAGACTTTGGGGATGTATTAAAAAGAAGTGAACTGTGAGTGGTCTGTCCACCTCCCCTCTTCTTTGCTACACGTTCTTTCAAGATGCTGACAGTTAGAAAAAGTTGACCTAAGCTATCTAGCCGAGGCTGCCTGCTCTACAAACCACACGATTTTCTGTCTTCAAAGGAAATCGGTATATATATATATATATATATATATTTTTTTTTTTTGCCTGCACTAGGTCCTCCTTAAGGGTCTAGTGCCTAGACCTTTCTGACACTCCAAAGGAGCCTGTTTTATTCATTTGCGTGAGCTTATCCAGAATGTCCGCAGAAAACGTGTTTCTTTCTTTTTTTCCTCTACTCTTCAGCATCACTTTCTCCTTTTGGTAACAGAACCCTGATCAGGGAAACACTTCCCCTCCCTCGCTGTCAGGTCCCACCTCTGCCAGGTCCAGGGGTGGGCTCGTGACTGAGGTCACTGGTAACTGGAGCCATGAGCATAAA
>CAUYSK010098278.1:0-28921 GCA_963575035.1 Avahi laniger | reverse complement strand
AGATAGATACTAAGCACTTCGTACACGGCAGTGTCATTGTTACCATGAGCCCTGGACTAGAATAATGACTTAAAATTGAATGACATTTTTTAGATTATGGCTTCACGAATTTGACAAGTATGGCTTTTAAATTGATTCTCTTTGTGTGTGTGTGTGTGTGTGTGTGTGTGTGTGTTCATTTTATTTTGGCTCCACACACATGTATAGGCCATTCACCATGCCCCAAGTACAGGGCTGAATCCTGGGGAAAACAAGACTGCATTAGACCCTAGGAAACACAGTTTTTGTCCTTGAAGTGCTAACATTCTAGGAAGGAGACTGACATAAACAGAAAGCTTCAACACAATGTGGTAAGAGCTATGACAGGATGCTCTGGGAAATGCCAATCCCCTCTGGGTGAAGACGAGCAGCTAAAGATAGAAAAGAAGCATTTAATTCAAACATTTATCTTAGCAGCTACACTCTGGGCCTGCCACGTAACTTAAAGCCTGCCATTAATCTGCACTTTTCTTCTTGATTGTACCTTGAAATATTTTCACTTGATCAAGTGATATGCCTCGATTTTATCTATTAAAGTCACTGCAGGCTTATATATAGATGTTTAGGGCATGGCAGAATATTAAGACATGCAACTCTTCAATTTTAGAATTGAGGTAATTGATGGCTGGAGAAAGCCTTTCCTAATTCCTGTCTAACCCAGTTAAATGCAACTTTGATCCATCTTTATGGCAGCCTGCCATCCATGCATCTACTCATCAGTTTCAATTCTTTTCCCTAAGCAGGTTTTTATCAGAAGACCTGGACCATGACCACTCCACCTTTGACAAAGCCCACATCCTTGTGCTCAAAAGAATTAATACATAGGCTATCACTTTTCATTTTCTTCATAATTTAAATGCTGAGGATAGTCAGGACAGTCATATATTGGCCTGATTAGATTCACAAATCATTTGACTTGCATGTAAATTTTGTGTATGTGAATATGTATTTTTCTGAATTGGGAGGCCATAGATTCATTCAGATTTTCAAAGCTTCAATCACTGCTAAATAATAAGAATCAACTGATTTAGAGTATTAAAACTTGGAAGAATACGATCATTTATGACCTCATAAACTAGCTCAAAGAACAAAATGAAATAATATTTTATAACAAAAACCTATGTGATAGTGAAGAGTAGCTGACAAATTCAGATTATATCACTCTCTCTCCTTAGCATAATCTTTTTAGTCCTCAGCATTCTCATCTGAAAAATTTAAGTAACATCTGGGAAACTTGAATATGTAACTATTTTTTGTAAGCTTCCTGTATAATAGGAATAATAATCACTATTTATTCAATGGATCAATTTATCTATTTAAAAATATTTATTAAGTAACCGTTATGGACATCTTTGCAGATATATCAATGAACAACAAAAACAACATTCTTTTTTCATATGAATCTTATGTTATAGATCACTAATAAATAAGAAGAAGAGTAAAAAGTATAGGTAGAGATGTAGGAAGGCTAGTAAATTGGGCTTTAGGAAGCTTATGGGATTTCTGCCTAATTGCTTTTACTTTTTCATTAAAGTATGAGGCAAGATCTTCAGTTGAGAATAAAGTATGGGAAAAGGAGTATAAGAAGAGATAAAAAGAGAAGTGAAATTATAAAATATTCATTTTGGAACATATGAAAGTAAACTATAGCATGATAGGCAGTATTGAGGAATTATTTGAGTTTTGTGGTTTAAGTGATATCAGTCTGCTGCATGAACTGGTATCCATGGGGGAGGAAGATATAGTTCAAATGTCTCCTTCAAATTCACATTGAAATTTAATTGCCATTGTAACAGTGTCGAGAGGTGGGGTCTTTAAGAAATAATTAGGCCATAAGGGCTCCACTCTCAAGAGTAGATTAATGTCATTATCACAAGAGTGGGTTACTTATCACAGGAGAAGGCTCCTGATAAAAAGATGAATTTGGCCCATACTCTCACTGTTTCTCTGCTCATGTATGCATTTGTCCTTCTGCCATGGGATAATGCAGCAGGAAGGCCCTTGCCAGACGTTGGCACCACACTCTCGGACTTCCCATCCTTCAGAAATGTGAAAAATCAATTTCTTTTCCTTATAAATTATCCAGTCTCTGGTATTCTGTTATAGAAACATAAAATGAACTAAGACAGGAGACATGAGAGTTGGATAGTGCAAGAGATTGATTTTAGTGATGCATTGTGGACACTCAAGCTGGGTAAGAAGGGAAATGAAGGCATAAAAATTGACATAGAAATGAGTGTGAGAACAGTGAATGAGATGTTTCAAGGAGATTGAAGAATTGACTGAGTAATTTTTACCATTTTTAGAGGTGGTACAGCTCTTAGCAATAACAAGTTCAAGTGATGAAAATGGTTTGGCAGCTAGTGAATATTAAAAGAAAGGACTATTGGAGATGAGGAGGTCCGGGAACTGACAGGAAAGCATAATGGCCATAAAAATGTCTCCTCAGATCTCCAACCGCAGGGATCATAATTAACTGATGACCTCAGCTACTGTGTGCCAAAATTCATCACCATATCTCACAAAAGCCATACTTCTGGGTTCCTCGCAGCCAATGACTCAGTGCAGCAGGGATAGCAAGGCAGGTCCATTTCCAGGAGGCGCATGACTCTGCTGTTGGAGGATTTTGCCTCAAGTCCACCCCAGTGGCATTGACAAACTTTCCTTAGAGATGAACTGCAATTTAAGTTGCTTCAACCCAACCTCTCTTCTTTCCTTCTCTCCTCCCTTGAGATTAAGCCTGAATTATAATTTGATGGTTCTCAAAATTTCTCTTGGGTCCCTCTACATTTTTTTCTCATAGTCATTCATTCCCCTGATAAATTTCATACATGTTTAATTTTGTCTTAGCTTGTTCCTGGAGGAGCTAGACCAACACAGCAAGGTATTAAATGAATCACTCGCTTGGATTTTAAAATAACAAAGAATGTTACAAAGTTAAAAGGATGGAGAGGGAGAAAGTCATCCTCATAGTAAAGTCATCAATAAATAAAGAGGTACAATCGAGATTAAGAAAATAACAGCAACAAAGGAAGGGTTAAAGCTGGCAAAGTCTGACGGCATAAACTTTCCAGAAAGTGGGGATTTAAAAGTGTTAGCACAGTGGATGAGATGTCTCTATGAGGCCAAAGAATTGACTGAGGTAGGAAGAAAACGGTTTTGATTCAATAGGCGAACAGTAAAGGTAAAAACATTTATGTCACTTACAGGCCCCGAGATAAGAACATTAGGAAGAAAACACATCATCCATTCAAAATGACTGAAGGAATAAGTGGCACTAAGGGAAAGTCAAGTTTCTGCTAGAAAATGATGATGAAGGGAACAGAAATAGACAGAAATACAATGGCGATAAAGATTATTTTTCTAATGACCAAAGACACAGTGGAAGAGTTTAGGAAGCCTATGAGGAGAGGAAGATTCAGTCAGAAAACGGAGGGAGATGGGCAAAGGAGTTGGAGCAATACAGTGATGAGAGTCCTAGTTATGGAAGACGTGGGCAGTAGAGTTTTCAATGGAGATCAGAAGAGGATTGGGGACCAGGAAAGGGTCAGTCCTGAGATGGTCTGGGGAGAAGGCAGACAACTGGTTTGTGTTAGCTATTTTGAGATCAAGGGGTAAGTGAACACATTCTCAAAGGACTTTGACCAGAACTAGCAGTTCCTGAAGGGCCTCTTCTCTCTAACAGCTAAATGGTATTGCAATCTTGGAAAGGGCAGATCTTCCTGGAGCAGGCGGCCAGGATCTGTCTCTTTCCTCTATGAGAGTAGTACAGTGCCTGAAGAACTTATATCATAGGAGCAATGGAAGAACTAAATAAAATCATTTTGGAGTGATTTATTGTTGTATTAATGTACAGTATACATTATTTTTACTACTATAGGATGCTCAAAAGAATGTCAGTTATTGTTCCCTTCTCTTTCCTCAGAAAGTAATCAAGACTTGGTACTCTGCTTCTGGGCTCCACTGCCTCAATCAAGAATCTGAGATTTGAAAGTAAAATCTGCTGTGCATGAGCAGTAAATCCCCCACAGTTTTAATTTGAAGCAATGACCCTTGGAGGAAACAGGGGTGAAGGCTGGTGCTAAGAGAAGAAACCAGTGAAAAAGATGGTTCCCCAGTCAGGGTTTAGGGAGATACCATGAATGCATTTAACCCTGATGGATAATTCTTTGTGGGATATCCATGCAGACCAAGGATTGATCAGTAAAGGTCTACAACAACAAAGCCTGTGTTACTGGACAGGATCTCAGGAGGATGCACTTCTCAGCTGGCAGACAGCTTCAGTGCTTGGTAGGTGTTGGAGGGAAAAAGGAAAGGTAGATTTTTCCACAGAGGGAGCTATAAGAATAGGGAGGCCCACTCCACCTCCCATGTATTCCTATATCTATATTAAGTATCCAAATTTGTTATCTAAGGAGTGAGAAGATACTAAAACCCATGACAGGGATTTAATTTCTTACCTCCTAAGAGAGTAGGGACATACAAATTTTATTTGACTTGGAAAATAACAAAATAATCGAAATAACAACATTTCTTATATGATGTGTAAGGAGGAAATATTTATCTATTAAACATATAAAAGTCCTTGTAAGTTATTCATGTTGGTCATTACTCCAACTCCTTCTCCATCTCCCAAGGTTGTTATCAAATCAGGATGTATTGAAAGTCTTTGATGTTCCAGGAGTAGTACATACATTATGTTATTTAATCCTCCTAACTTCCCCAAATAAGTAGCCTCCATTTTTGAATTGAGGAAATGAGCTCAAGCAGGGTAAGAAACTTGCCCAAGGCCACACAGATGGTGGGATGCTAGTTAGGACTTAAGTCTAAGATTGTCTAACTCCAAAATTCATGCAGGGGTGAAGTTTTATTTCACCAGACTGCTATTAAAAACACATGTGGAAGTATTTTTTAAATACATAAAATGATTCTCAAATGCAAGCATCATTATTATGTCAAAGGCTCTGAGGGTCAGAGAACATAAGCACAAGTATTCTCAGAGCTTTTTTTCACTTTCAGGAATAACAAGGGTACCTGCATTTTTGAAGTGCATAACTTTGTGGGTAGGGTGTAAAGGAATTATATTTTACCTTAAAATATTATCATGTAATGGTCAAATGTGGTTTTATTAAGTTACTTATTCAGACAAGTTGTCATTAGAGAAGCTTTAATTTTCTTTTAAAAGCAATCATATCAGAGCCAATAATAGAACCAAGGTTATATAAAATAATTTTACCAGTAAAAACTATTTTTTAATCTAAGTTAAAAAATAATGACATAACTTTTTTTTGATTGGAAGAAAGTTTAGAGGAAGCTATGTTGATCAATGTGGGGGTTACATAAAAGAGCTATCATTGTTCCTCTAGATTCAATGTTAAAAAGAAGTTTTTGACTCCAGAAAGGCTCATGAAATTGGTAGGACTTCAGTGAAAGTAAGCTTAAGGCTCAGGGATTAAAAATTGTGTTCTTCTCAAGTTTAGAAGTTAAAATTTGGTGTTACAGCAGATTTTTTATAATAAATAAATAGTATGCTCACACATTGTACTTTATTAACTCAAATTATTATTCATTTATTCAACAGATGATTGAAAACCTACATGTCAAGCACTATGCTAATATCAATTTTACTGATATTAGCTCCATGGGGATTACAACTTGCCACTAGTGAGTCTTCAGCACTTAGGATGTTACCTGGAATATGGTAAGTACTTCATACCCATGGATGTGTTGAAAGACTGAGGTAAGTATCCCCCTTTCTCCGAAGCCATTTTCTGCTCTCAGATCAGAAATCTTCAAATCTTCAGCTAGGCCCAATTTCTATCTTAGATCAGTGAGGTTCTCAGTATGTGGAATAACACACACACGAAAGCATTTTAACAAATTGTTCCATTCAAGATAGAATTAAAACAACATGGCTCATCCACAGTAAGCATTACTTGATATCTACTGTATACAAGATGCTGCTAAATCAGCAGAAGGAGGGAGTCCATTTATGTTGAATAAATGAAATTCCATCAAAATTGTCACAGAGATGATTCCCATGTGGTCAAAACATAGTGTTTTCATACTCAACTTTCACAACTGAGGTTCTAAAACTAGTTAACACCATGTTCTCCAATCAGGAAACCACTTAGAGCAACCGAAAGATTTCTGTGCATGTGGTTGTAAAGGAATAAATAGCTAATTTACATGAAATCTGTAAATAAAAAATAAGACTCCAGGAAGATGACCTAATCTCAGGGGAACTGATACAGCCAGTCAAATGACACGTAGTTAAGATCAGAACTCCAGTTCTAGAGAGGAGGGGACACCATACAGAGACACTGCTTAGACTGAATGAGAAGGCAACCTGGATCAGTACCCAGACTTGGGACCTGAACCAAAAAAGTAGGAAGAGGATAACAGATGAGAATATTTGGTCTTCTGAGCTGCTCAGACACTCAGAATTCTTCCCTTGTGCCCCACATGCCATGTCTATGTGTAGAAAAGAACATAGAGTGGTGGGAGAGGGAGCATGGTAGGACAGAGGAGAAAGCACGTCCCAGGGATAAAGAAGTTGAAATCAAGAGCCCAGTAGTCATTACTGGAACACCAGATTTATTCCAATCCTCAAGGAGCCATGTAGAAGACGGAGGAGAATAGAGAAAGGATCACTTTAATAAAGGCTACTAAGGTGCACGGGTGCTGTGAAAATTAATTCAGGTTCCATCAAGAAAATGGGTTCATAGCCAAAACCCATCAAGGGTCTCAGGTTGGAATAACTGGAAAAGACAGAGGCTGACAACAAATTTATTAATACCAATATATTAAATTTTGTTAATGTTTTTCTCTTTTATTGCCAAGTTCAAATTTACAAGGAAGTTCCAGTTTTCATTTCCACCCTTGTGTTCAGTAATACCAATATATATGAATCTATTTCAAAGCACTTTATTTCCCCTCCAGAAATTGCCCACACTAGACACTATATTCATTTAAACTAAAATTTATTGTTTTCTCTCATTCAAACATAAAAAATGTGATTGAAGAGACTTAAAGGCAACCACTCATAACTGCTGGGTTACTAAGAAGGTAAAACAGAGTAGGCTTAGGGTTAGCTAAGAGAATGCAAGGTTAAGAGGCTCCTTGTGGAAGCCAAGGTCAAAAGCCATGCCTCTGACTCAGGCTCCTGACTTCAATCCAGTGATTGAGATGCATTCATTATTGGGACTTTTCCCTGCCTTCTGTCTTTTTTCAAAATGGATTAGCATCTTCAGGGCATTATTATACCTTTTTTTAAACTTTTCTATCACATCAACTTTCTTCCACAAAAGAAAACTCTCACTGACATAAATGTTTGATTAGAAGCTTTCATATATTCCGATATGAAATGTTCCCTCTCAACCAGGGCTCATGAAATATACATCAAACACGTTCTTTGTGTAGCATAAAACAAATTTCAATATTCCTCTTCAAATAAAATAATAACAGTTTTGGATTATCTCTAATTCCTATAATTGGCTTCAAGAGGTAACTATTATAGCCCATAGATATACATGCAAATTTGTTTTTTCAATAAACCTATCCTGCCAGCCTTGTGAATTCCAAAGATCAAGGATAATAACTTTTTTTCTTCTTTTTGCCAAATTATCCTACCAGGAAACATTTGACTGGGCTATTTTTCAATCATCTTAATTGTAATATTTTGCTAAACAATTCTTGATAATCTATTTTATTAACACTAACCTTAGTTTCCAATTACATTAAAAGTTGTGGTGCAACAGGATTCAGCTCTCAGATCTCACCGGTACTCATTCTTAGGCAATCCCTTCCAGTGTCAGAATTTTAAACATCATCTCTGGGAATATAATTGTGCATTTACATTTTCAACCTAGCCCCTCTCTGAACTCCAGATTCATATATCTCATTGTCTACTCAGCATCTCTATTTGAAATAACTCAATATGTCCAGAACTAAACTCCTGATCAGTTCACTAAAATCTCTTCCTTATTCATTATTCTTTAATTCAATAAATGGTAACTCTACATTCCAGTTCAGGCTAGAATCCTTGGGGACATCTCTGACCCTTGGCTTCTCTCTTTCTCATCCAATCCATCATCATATCCTGCCAGCTTTTATTTGGAAATACCCCTATAACCCCTATAACCACTTCTCCCCAATTCCACACTAATCCAAACTCTGAACATCTCTTCCTGAATTGCAGTAATCTCTTAACTAGTCTTCTTGCATTTCTCATGTTTTCATTCAGTCTACACTGCACACATGAGACAGAACAAACCCTCTAATGTAAGTCAGATTACATCACTCATCAACTTGATCACTCTCAGAGTGAAAATTTACTGTGGTCAATTTTTCTGCATACTCTAGCACCTCACTAGCTGCTCTTAATTCATCTGCTTCTACTCCCCATCTTTTTCTTTTTTGTTTCATTTCTTTTATTTCATAATATGGGGGTACAAACGTCTAGGTTACATATATTTCCTTTGCACTGCCCAAGTCAGAGCTACAAGTGTGCCCATCCCCCAGACAGTGTGCACCGCACCCATTAGGTGTGAATTTACTCATCCACTCCTCCCCACTCCCACCTACCCAACACCCAGTGAATGTTACTTCCATATGTGCACTCTGTTCCAGTAACTGGTCTCCCTGCTGTTCCCAGACCAAACCAAGCATGCATCAGTGGTACATGTATTTGCTTTTCTCAACCTTATTTCATTTCATCCACAAAATAACCCTATGAAATAGGTACTATGGTCATCCTTACTTCATTTATATTGTTTAGAAAAGCAAATTCTCAGGTCCCATTTGGAGGTAGGACACAGGAATCTGTGCTTTAACAAGGCCTTCAGGTGATTCTGATGTATGCTAAAGTTTGACAACCACTGTAATGTCTGGAGACATTTTTGGTTGCTACAAAAGGAAAGGAAGAAAGAATTCTACTAGTATCTAGTATGTAGAGGCCAGTGATGCTACTAAGCATTTTATAAAGCACATAACATCCTCCACGACAAAGATTATCTGGCCCAAAATATCAATAAGGCTTAGGTTGAGAAATCCTGCTCTATTGTCTAGACCAAAGTTTCTCAATGTTCTTTTCATTACCATCTAGCTAAGGAACCTGCTTAGACATTTTTCCCTCAATCAGCCATCCCTTATAAAATTTTAATACCACACATATACCATGTATACATTTATGTTCTGTGGTCCTATGGAGGGAAGCTGAATGGTTCTGAGAGGGCCTGAATGGCACTCCCTTCACTAAAGCAATAAGGAATGCATTAGTGAGGGAGATACCAGCTTCAGTGAGAGACGTTCCATGGTCTTCTAAAGGCCATGGAACTTCTTACAGGCCAGGGTGGTGGTAGGAGATAATCCATAGAAATAGTCTCTCTTATGTCAATGAGGATAACAGGATTCCAGTGGGAATATTTAACTCTCAGGAAAAATGAGGCAGCCAGGCCAAAGTGACAACCAGGAGGTCTTGACCACAGGGATTTGTGGCAGTGATGGATAAGCCATGATATTCCTTGAAACAAGATAGATATATGTAACAACAACAACAACAACAACAAGGTCAAAGATTCTTGAAGAAAGGGCTACTGCAATGATATTATTCCTTGCGAGTTTCCAAATATGAGCTCATTCTTGAGCCCATCACTTGAAGATGAGGGCTATTTAGAGAAGAACCCTGAAATGCCACAGGAAGTATGTTCAAAATTATTCTCCCAATCCTTTCCCAAAGAGAACTATGGCCATTTAACACCATACCTATACACTGGAAAAGGGAGAGTATTCAGGTGTTTTCAGGGCTGTTTGATGTAGAGTCTGAGCTGACACTACTACCAGGAGACTCAAAGTACCATGATAAACTCCTGTTGGAATCAGAGCATACGGAGGCAAAGGCCCACCTTACAGTGAACCCAATGGCTCCATGGACTCCTCGGTAGTCATTCCCTTTGCCCATTAGTGCAGCTGACAGAACACTCATACTGGTCCCTTGATCTATGAGCCATTATAATAGGAGAAGTCAAATGGAAACCCTGAAACTGTCCCCTAAAATACTAAATTTTAAAAATCTAATTTTCTGAGGTAGAATTATAGAAATTAGTGTCAACCTCAGTGACTTAAAGTTTAATTCACTGATATGATCATTGAAAAATCCTGATAAATCATAGCAGATTATGATATACCATTTAAACCAGCTGTTGTCACAAACATGGCTCCTGTGCCAAATTTGATATCCAGAAAAAAACATATTGACACAGTTCTGACACTTGGTATGCAGATGTTGATCTGAGAAATGCATTCTTTTTAACTTCCATCAGAAAGAAGAATCAGAAGCTGTTTTGTATTCATCTAGGATGGACATTTACTGTTATGTTCTAGAACTGCATTAACTCTCTTGCTTCTTCTTATTTACAATGTAGTCCAAAAGGACCTGAATTATTTTAACATTCCACAGAATATCATGCTGTTCCACATAGTTATGGCATAGTAATTGGACTTGGTAAACAGAAGTGGCAAGTACTCTATATGTCCCTGTAAGACACATACATGCTAAATAGTTGGACATCAACTCTATAAAGATCCAAAGGCCTACTGCTTTGGTGAAGTTTTCAGAGATCCAATGGTTTTTGGTATGCTTACATATTCTCTCCAAAGAAAAGGCCATGTTAGTAAACACAGTACATCCAGGCACAGCACTGGAAGAATTGCTTTGGATTTTGAAAATAACATATTTCATACTTGGAAATAATATTCCAACCTATTTATTGGGTAACATAGAAGGCTAACAGTTTTGAATTGGTCCTACAACAAGAGAGAACTACCAGTGAAAACATCACATTCTTTCATTCCATATGACCCAGCAGATCCAATAGAGCCAGAGACGTCTGTGGTAGATATGAACATTGAGTAGAGTCTGTACCAAGCCCTTGAGGTGATTTTCTGTAGCACAGATTCTCTAAGATTCTAGAGCAAGGCCATGCATTCTGTAGCATTGACTACTTGCCATTTGAAAAGGACTACCCGACATGCTACTGAGCCTTAGTAGAGACTGTCTAACCATAGTATATTAAGTGAGCATGCAACTAGAACTGCCCACCATCAAGTGGGTATTGTCAAAACCACCAGTCGGGAGATCATGGAGGAGAGGTGTAGCAGCAGTCCATCATACAATAAAAACAAGATAATCAGGATTGGGCCTGAGCAGATCCATAGGGCAAAAGCAAGATAGAAAAGAGGCAATACATACCCTCTTACCACCTATTTCTGTTGCGTAAGATCAGCAGAAGTACTGGCCAAGAGTAAAGGGCAATTGAGAATGAGCAGAAGAGGAGGAAAATGATGAACACAAATTGTGCCTCAGGACCAGCTACATCAGCAAAGACTGTTTCTTATTCCATGAAACTTCCAGTTAAAAGTCTGTCTTAGATATAACGACTGGCTAATATCTTAAAGAGTCAGTAACAGAGTGGACTTAAATAGAGGCGTGAGTGAATGTGAGTGGTACAAAGATGAATTGTAGAAATGTTGATGCCATGTCCCATGACCCCTCAGTGCACTCTGAAGTTACCTGCAGCTTTAGTGGAGATGATTCCCAGAACAAGGACAGTGTCATTCCTCAAGTGCTGGTTCTTTCTGCTTCTCTACCTGAGGGCTTTCTTCAGTGCCACAAGAGCTTGCTCAACCTATACACAGGGTGGCATCGAAAGCCAGGTAACTCTAAACCAATGAGTGATGAGAGTGGATGGATAAATAATTCAATTCCTTCTTCCACTGGTGAGACAATACTGAAGTACATTCTACATGGTTTCTCAGAAGGTCCCCCAGGGAATTGAGCCCCAGTTGTTTGCACTAGTAACCCACTCAGTGTTGATCTCTGTATTGTCTTCTCTCCTTTCTCTTTCTCAATTTCCCCATACCTCTCTGCTTTCTGGGATCACTCCCTAAATAAAATAGGGAGAAGTTATGTCCCTGTCTCAGGGTCTGATTTTAGGTAAACCCAAACTAAGAAAAAGTCCTCCCTTCCTTAACACAACCTAGTATTTTTTTATGACTAGAAGTTAGAGCTAAGGAAAATCTCCTGGGACAGGTTCAGAAATATGCAGGTTCAGTTCAGTATCTAAAAGTAGATAATTTTAACAAAAGTTTCATAGACTCTCTTTGTATCAAGTGTCTACAAGATTAGTTCTGTAGATATAGGGATCTTGTTCTCTGATGTTTTGCCTTTGCAATTGTTAAATTGAAGCCACCATTTAGCCTAAAGAAAATCAAAAAGTGTTCCAGGAACTATTACCATGAATTTGAGAAGACTGTGCTTTGGAGAACCAAAAGATTTATCTTGCTTTCTGCACGTCTTTGTTTAACTCATTTTAGGAGGCATGTCATTATCTGTGGGGAGTGGCATTGCTCTGATAGGCCTTTTCCAAGCCAACAGAAAATGGAGACAACTTTAAATTTTCATTAGCTTCACCATGCCTCATCCTGCCTGTCATACTGCTTGCCTGCTGTTAGACAGCAATTACTTGATAAGCTCTTTTAGGGGAATGGAAATGCTAAATGATATTCACTTAGTGGAAACTTAAAAATCTGATCTCATTTCAGACCCAGAGTTCCTGGTACAGGAGAAGCCCAGAGACAGGTTGGAAGTACCTCACCAAGATGGAAAGAAGCTAGTTCCTTCTGGGACAGAACATTGTAATAATTCTTACACGGCATTTTTCTCTCAAAACGTCTGGTATTTGTTATTCTCATACTTCAAGTGAGTAATACTTTCATTGACTTCTAGATTATTTCAACCACCTTCCAATGTTAAAGTGACAAGACTTCATTTTATAAATGAAAATGGCTAAAATGAAGATATCTTCATTCTATCTCTACTTAAAATAAACTTACTCTAGGATTTGTGATGTCCGCTTTGCAAATCATCATTTTACTTTCAAAAAAATTAACTTTCTGTGGCTTCTCCAGAACACTACCCACAGTCTTTACTATTGAATTCTGTGCCCAGACTGGCACCCCTTCTTCTTTAAAGCATAATAAATAGAAATAGCTAAGCCAAATGACAACAGAGAAATCAAACTGAAAACTGTAAAAAGATTCCTCAGAATCTGCTCAGATAAAATGAAAACATTGCTCCACCAAGTTGGACAGTTTAGCATGTTTAAACTTTGGGAAAATCCATTTCAGTATTTGTTGCTTGCTTAAACTGGCCTAGGAGACCCAGAATTAAAACACACACACACACACACACACACACACACACACACACACACACACCCAAAATAGAATAGCCACCTTGGTTGGGAAATAGACATTATTCACCCAGAGAAGGAAATGAAAACAGGGTCAGATCCATAGAACAAAATATATATGCAAGGCATATGCCATCTGTGGGGAAACTTTCTTACAGAGATAGCACTCACAATCCCACACAGAGAAAAGAGATTACATTGACCATGTTCCGACCCAACCTGTCTGTTCCTTCCAGTATCTCTAGTCAACCAAATACAAGAAAGACCATTCCATTCAGAGTAGGATTTCTGAGGCAAAGTCTCATTCTGAATGTTATTATTTTTTAAGGCAGTGATCCAAAACTCAGCGTTAGCACAGACTAGTGATTATACCAACAGCTCGAGCCAAGCTAGAGAGGAGGAAGAGATTGCACATCTGCTCTGACTTTAATGCCAGTTTTCGTTCCTGATACTGAGTCCTCAGAGAGCAGAGTGGGAGTGCTTAAATTGGGTGCCATATAAATTAATCAAAGTCAGCTCATTACAAATAAATTCACCCAATCCAATGTGCCTCCATTTTATTAGAAAATAAAAAATGAAAATTAATTAGCTGTGGTACTCTGTTCTGTTAAATAGGTTATTCACCCATATGAGTCTTTAATATTTTTAATGTTGCATAGATACAATTCAAATTTTTAAACCCATTTGGAAAATAGTTTCTTCTCTTTATTAGATAAATCTGCTGCAGAAATGAGCTAAAGAGGAAAAATGTTGTGAGTCATGCTTTCACCCAAAAATGAGCCAAAGTAAGGCCCCCTACTTTGCCACTCTCTTAGCTATACAACCTTGGAAATTCACTCAATCTCTTTAAGGCTCAAATGCCTTATTTTCAATGAGAGAAGATTGTCCTAGGTCATTTGTATGAGCCCTTTCAGCTCTAACATTCTATGATTAGTCAATGATTACAAATTTTCCATTTTGACATCAGATTTCAGATTATTTTATTTTATTCCAAGCCAGAGACAGAAGTTTATAAAACTGAGAACATAGAATTAAATATTCACCCAGAAATACTCTGCACAGGATTGTCTCCATTTGGTTTTGAAACAGAACAAACTCATTCAGATTTTCCAGTTAGAGTTATAATTCAAGAGAGGCATAACTCATAGCTCTGTTGGTGTCACTATATGCCTGGCACCATGAAAAGTGCTTTACACATATGGCTCATTTGATCTACGTGACAACTCTGTGAGGATATCAACTCAAAAAAGTAAAAAATTCATCAATTATCTTGACTTTAGAAATTGAGTGAAATGGCTGACTCCAAAGCCCATACTCTTTGGTACTGCCTTATAGTGACTTAATTAGGGGAAAAAAAGAAAGCACTTACACTGGGCACAGCCTTTCTGCAGGAAAATCCAGAAATTTGTTTGTAAAAGTGTGTGTTGGCATTTCCTGACCAGCCAAGAAGTACTAATACATGTGCAGTAAAATCAGGACAGACATCCTTATTACTATTTAGTGTTCTCTTAATTCAAAAAGAGTGAGACCCATGGCAGATTATAAACAACTACATTTGAAATAATCATTTAAGGTATGCAAAAGAAAAAGACAAGCAGCTCTACCTGGTACATTTTCATTTTGATTTCATAATAATTTCAGAAATACCCACCTGCATTAAAATTATCTCAAATTTTCTTCGAGAGTAATAAAAGCATAGGTGGAATTTAAAAGATCAGGTAACAACAACAAAAATATTTCCTGTAAAACTTTCAGGAAGGGATCAGATTTTCTAGTTGGATTGTTTTATTTCTATAGATATTACTTATTTTATGAATCACAGTTATATTAATTTCCTTTAAAGTTGTAATAGGTTAACAATAATATCTTTTCCCTACATGAAGATACTTCAAATGTCCTGAATGTTGATTTTATAAAGTTTTCTATACAAATACATATAATACAACAAATGCTTTTGACATTTCTTGATAAGTTGCACTGTCGTTCTCACATTAGAATGTTTCTATGCCTCAATTATAAGCTTTTTGTAATGAGGTATCATATTTCCTATTTCTTTTGTATCTCATATATTAGGTAGAAGCTCATTAAATGTTTTAAGGCACATATTTTATGTGCACTTAAGAAATAAAATTCAGTGTTTGTTCCTAAAGCAATTCCTATTGTCATTTAAGCCTTCAAATATACAGGAAAAGGAAAAAAGGATGATAAATAGCCATATAATAAGATGTCTAACAGAAAATCATCAGGAAAATTTTATTCCCTTTGGTCTTAATTCAAAAAGTGCAAACACAAGAGGAATATACAAGTTTCCCTAAGTCTTTTAGTGTGTAATGTCTTTTTCTCATAAACCAAGATAAAAAAAAGAAAAAAAATTTCCCAAAAATGATATAAAATCGATCTGACAATAGAATGAGTCATCTTCTATTGATGCAGGGTCTAAAAGGTCACTGTACAGAAAGGAGCTTTGTGAGTAGTCGTGATGTTTATATATGGCATTCATTTACAAAAATTTCAAATTATTTAATTTTATTCCCTTAATATCATAGAATAAATAATATTTGAGGAAACCAAATTAAGATAAAAGATGAACTAGCTTAATCAAGATAATATAGTAAGTAATTAGCTTGATTGCACTATTTCACAATGTATACACATATCAAACATCACATTTTACACAGAAAACATATGTAATTTTTATTTGTTAATTATGCCTGCATAAAGTTAGAGAAAATTTTAAACCAAAAGCTAATTTTTAAAAAAGATTACATAGTAAGTGATAACGTAAGGACTTGAACACAGATCTTCAGAATCTAAGTAAAGTCTCAATTTTACAGGCAACAAAAAATACCTAATTATCAGGAATGATTCTAAACAGTATTAGGCTTTATTTTTAGCATCCATTAAATTATCTTGAAGTAACATTGAAGCACTAGTTTTAAAAAATAAGCAATTATCAAACATATATTAAATATCTAACATGTGCCAAGTTTGATTCTCAGAATAGAGAAGATGATGCAAAATTAATAATATGGAGCTCATAGTTTAGTAAGAGGGAAAGACAATTTCAGTGCAATATGAGTTATAACAGTGTGTGAGTAACATGCAATGAAAGTACAGAGGAGGGAGCAATTAGCTGCACTCAGAACTGCTCTGGGACTAAAAAGTAACAAAAACAACAACTGTGCCCAGATTAAGCTACCGTGATGTAAATCAGTGAGTGGACATGGCTCCCCCTGCTCTCTTTGTTCCTGGTGGAGGTCATCCAGTGTATAAAGATCTCGATAGCCTGCAAAAAAAAAAAAAAGAAAGAAAGAAAGAAAGAAAGAAAACTTCACAGATGTGGAGATATTTAGGTTGAATCTGGAAGAAATAAATAACTTCTTGCTAGATAAAATGGAAAATGAGGCATTCCAGAGAAAGGGAATGGTGTGTGAAAATCCTTGGATGTGAAAAGACATGAAATGTAGGTTCAGAGAATATCAAGTTATTTGGTGTGGTTGGAGAATGGAGTGTACATTTAAGGAAAAGGAAGTGAATAAAGCTAGAAAGAATAGATTGTGACCATGTAGTCCTGAATTTTTTACACCACACTAAGAAATTTGGATTCCATGTGCAATGAGGAACCATTGCATTTTAACCAAGGGAGAGACATGATCAGTTATATAAGAGCACAATAATTCTGGTGGCAAGGTGGAGGTAGGACAAGACTGAGAGTACAGGTAGGAAGATCAATTAGGAAACATACTAGTTTTCCAACTCATTCTGAGGAGGACTTGGATTACCATAGTGACAATAGATTGAAATCATAGATTCAGAGATATTTTGAATAGGAATACTTCTTATGTTGACACCCTTATGACATTGTCACCATCTCCTCTCTAGTCCCATAACACCCTGTTCATATGACAATGACTGTAATGTATTTGATTAAGTGTCAGTTTCTATTTCTGGAACTGTGATTTAAGGACAGAAAATATGTCTTACTTGTCATATATCCACAGCAGCAAACAGATCTGGAACTAACAAGAATTCAGTAAGATGCTGATAAATATTTACTGATACTCTCAGAAAATTGTTGAAAAATTGTTGTAGATGTGCAATGGTTACTTTTATGTATCCATTTGATTAGGCTATAGCTCCCAGTTGTTGAGTTGAACACTAACCTAATGTTGCTGTGAAGGCATTTTGTAAATACAGTTAATATCTACAATCAGTCAACTTTAAGTAAAGGAGATTACCTCAATAGTCTCATGCAATCAATTGAAAGACGATAATGGCCTTAAGAGCAAAACTGTGGTATCTCTGAGCAAAAAGAAATTCTACCTAAAGACTACAGCATCCTCTCCTGCCCAAGAGTTTCCAGTCTGCTGGGCTGTCTTACAGATTTCAGACTTGCCACCCATAAATTAATTCCTTCCAATGAATATATATGTATATGATCATATGTTTATTTATAAATTGTTTTTGTTGAGGAAGAGTTAGAAGATGAGAATGGAACCAGTGTTCTAGTATTTCAAACTTAGTCAACTAAATGCCTCTTATCAATAAAGACAACAAGGAAAAAGACTACTTTAGTTAAAAATAATCACTTTACTTCGAGATATATGGAACTTCAGTACAGTCATTAATTACTTAACAATGACGATACATTCTGAGAAATGCATTGTTAGGCAATTTTGTCGTTGTGTGAACATCATGGAGTGTACTTGTACAAACTTAGATGGTATAGTGTACTACACACTTAGGCTACATGGTACAGCCTATTGTTAGTAGGCTACCAACCTGCACAACATGTGAACATGCACTGAATACTGTAGGCAACCGTAACACAGTGGTGAGTATTTGTGTATCTAAACATATCTAAACATAGAAAAGATATAGTAAAAATATGGCATAAAAGATAAAAAACAGTACATGTGCATAGGACACTTACCATGAATGGAGCTTGCAGGACTGGAAGTTGCTCTGAGTGAGTGAAAGATGGTGAGTGAACGTGAAGGCCTAAGACATTATTGTACACTATTGTAGACTTAATATACTTGACTTTATAAACACTGTATACTTAGTGTATACTTAGGCTACACTATATTTATTTAATAAATTAATTTATTCAATAATAAACTAGCCTTAGCTTACCATATCTTTTTTACTTTATAAACTTTTTAATTTTTTTACCTTTTTGACTCTTTTGTAATAACTTAAAACACAAACATATTGCACAGCTATACAAAAATAGCTTCTTTATATCCTTAGTCTATAAGTGTTTTTCTGTGTTTACTTTTTTTTTTTTACTTTTTAAACTTTTTTGTTAAAAACTAAAACACAAACACATACTTTAGCTTAGGCTTACACAAGGTCAGTATCATCAGTGTCACTGTTTTCCACCTCCACATTTTGTCCCACTGGAAGGTCTTCAGGGACAATAACACATGGAGCCGTCATCTTCCATGATAACAATTCTTTCTTCTGGAATACCTCTTGAAGAGTGTTCATGATGTTCTTTAACAGTTAACTTATTATTAGATAAGTAAAAGGAGTACACTCTAAAATAACAATAAAAAGTATAGTGTAATAAACGTATCAACCAGTAACATAGCTGTTTACTGTCAAGTATTATGTACTGTACATAACTGTATGTACTAAACCTTTTTGTTAAAAACTAAGACACAAACACACACACAAGCCTAGGGCTACACAGAGTCAGGATCATCAAGACATCACTAAGCAATAGGAACTTTTCAGCTCCATTATAATCTTATCAGCGTAGATGCAGTCCCTCATTGATTGAAATATCCTTATGTGGCTCATGACTGTGTATGGAAAATTCCAGCAGATATACAGAGGAGACAGATGGAAATACAAGTCTTAAGTTCATAAGAGAAATTATTACAGTCAAAGCATATTATTTAACCACAATAAATGTAGTTTCTAGTTTCTAGCTGCAAAAATATCACATATAACACTAATTTATAATGAGGCTGAAATTGCCACATTACAACATATGTACAAATATCAAGCTCTAGCTGTTGTTTGAACATAATTTACTTTCAAACCTATTTCACCAAAAATGTAACATTTGCCTAATAAATATAATTCAGTGTCTTCCCATTTAAAGCTGTCTCCTCTTAGGTAAATATCCTGTCAAGTCAGAGATGAAACTTCTTGCCAGAGTTGTTTAATCCCTCCAGTAACTTTTCCTTCCCTAAAGCATCTGGATAAAGGTGAAAGTTTACATATCACCATGGCAATAAGATAAGGGATGGGTGAGGGTTGTTTCTGCAGCCCACAAGATGTCTTCTAGTCAGCAATCCCCAAACTTTTTGGCGTCAGAGACCATTTTCACGGACAACAATTTTTCCATGGATGGGGAGGGGGAAGGTTTCAGGATGCTTCAAGCACATTACATTTATTGAGCACTTTATTTCTATTATTATTACACTGTAATTTATAATGAAATAATTATACAACTCACCATAGGTTGGGAACTGCTGCTCTAGGTTCTAGTTGCTCTTAACCGAGACATCCTCCTCCTGCCTAGTTACCAGATATTCTGTGCTTTTATGAGCTTATAAGTGAGCCAGATCTACTTGGGAGCCAGATAAATCTGGAATTAAGTATCTGGGAAATCACTTAGTAACAGCAGGTCTTTCAGAAAGCTGCTTAACTTTACTAATTTTACCTTACTAATCTGTAAAATAAGATATAATAAGTTCTATCCTATATCCTAGGGTAAAATGAAAGTTAGAAACCAATTGAGTCATGGAAGATCCTCTTGCTACCTTAGCCATTTAAGCAACAGCCACGCCTAGCGATAAACTCTTGTGCATTAAACAGAAGTGCTTTCCTTATCAGAAAATCATGTGATAATAAGAAACTTCTAAGTTATTTTTCTCAGCTTAGCCTCTATACAAATACAAAGATTTGGGCACTGCTGTTTAAAATTTTACCTGTGGTTTTGTATATCATTCCTCGGACACACTGGTAGAGTGTGAAGACTAAATCTCTCAGTAGACAAACTTTTGTCCACAATCCCATGGGCCTAAGTCAAAAGACTATGTTTTTAGAAGAGACATACTTTTAGGATGAGTAGAAACAATAAGTAATCTAAGATGTTGCATTAAAGGACTTTGCCTGGGTGGTTCAACTGGCAGGGTCTGACTTCAGTAGTGCTGATCCTCTAAGTAAATCCAATGAAGCCCAACCATTTAATAATAAAATGTTCTCTCTCTGTCTCATAGCTCTTCTACAGATTAAGCAAGATTCTTTTTATGGCAACCAGTAATCAGCAAACCATACAAGAGACATCTGTGAATGTGTCATGAAGTCACAGCAATGACATTTTCAAGGCAGCCCCTACTGCTTCTTAATGTTTTCCTAAGTCCATATTAGAGGTATCGGCCGATGGCCCACTGAACACCTGCAGTTTCAAAACACCTACAAGGGAAAGAAAAAAACTATCACAGAACACAATGGGGGACTTTCTCAGAGAGCATGATTCCTGCATGTAAAAAAACAAATATTTTTAAATTTGCAGTACTGTGGTGGTTTAGTTGCAGCTACCATTGCTGCTTTCTGAGAGCATGTCTTACCTACATCAGCATTGTAGCTACCACAGCATTTTAAAATGACCTATTTTTAGTGGTGAGGATGAGAATGGAACTGGGTCCCAGACTTGAAAGAACCAAAATCCACTGTGAGATACAATTACAATGTGTACTGTGTTAACAGTTAGTAAACACAGCCCTAGATTTTCTTGCCTCAACCCATTCGTATTATTAGATCAACATCTCCCAAATGCAATCGAGAACCTGCCATCCAAGCTTTTAGAAGGGAGAATCCTCCATAGTGATGAATGACCATTTCCTTCTAAGTGAAAACACCAAATATCTCCCACCAGAAAGACAATTCTGTTTGCATTTTTAAAAATAATTTATTCTTGTTCTGTTATTCTCTTCTGCTCCACTGCATGCTGTGAGCTATTTTCCTTCTTATCGAATCATCAGTTTTATCAGTTCCCTCATATGAATATAACACTGTACCTGACAGGTTGCAGTAAGCAAAGCAAAGAATACAGAGGCAGCCAGCTATCTGATTTAGGCAATTGTATTTAGAGTCCAATTAAATTTGCATTCTCACATGCTTTTGGTGCGTTTGTAGATTATAATAATAAGAAAACAAAAATCCAATTTTAAATGAAAAGGGATATGGGAAATAAATTAAAATTAACATGCTCATTAGGCTATTAAGTTTAGTCTCCCACAGTCAAAAGTAAAAGAATAATTTCACTTATCAAATTGGTAAGAAAAAGTTCTCTGAACTGAAGGCAGTGACATATGCATACTTACACTCTTGGGAGTAAGAATTTTTACAACTTTTATGGAGGCTAATTTAGTATCATTATAATACAGTATCATTTATGGCCTTAATGTACACTTCCCTGTTGTCTTAGTAATTCTACTTCTGGGAATTTATTCTAATAATCGAATACAAAACTTTACTTTTATAATTTATGATAGAACAAAATACAGAAATATCTAAAAATAGGGGAATGTTAAATTATGGTATATCACATATGATGATCAATTTTTTAAAAAAATCAGCTTAAAAGAATAAATATGTAAGAAAATGGCCATAATATATTTTGTGAAAAATATAGGCTATGAAACTATATAGAATGTTTGTTTCCCTTTTGTAAATTATTTGCTTCACAATGTCTCTAAAATGTTTATGTGTATATATGCATAGAGATATATGCACATATGGATGTAATACAATGTATTGTTTATGTATGTACATATATATTTATACCTTTCAACTGAGTAAATCAATTTCCAGTCATCAATCTTAAGAAATTAATGCTAACAGACATAAAGATCTTTAGCATATAATTATTAATGTTAAAAATATTAGCATAGATGAATGCTTAAGCAAATAAGATAGGAAGCAGCTATTAAAGGGGGCAATGAAGATAATGCAGCAATATAACAAATGTTTGTAATTTAAAGAAGGCTTAAAGATGTTTATTGAAATATACTTGCAATTAGGAAAAATGTATGCAGAAGAAACAAAGGGCTATAAATAACTCAAAACTACAAAAGTGGTGATGTCAGGGTGAAATGACCTTCGTGTTTTTCTTTTTTTCTATTTTTCTTTAGTTTGTTGAAATTTTCCTAATAGATATAATAAAATCTCAAAAGTGTTTTAAGAAAAACATTGAGAAGAAGTAGTGACAGGAAGTTGAACTGAAACACGAAGGCTCAGCTTAGGGCAACTGAGAAATATGATGAAATGCAGGAGTGGAAAAAAAAGTCAAGTACAGAATTTCTCTGCTTCTGAGGGGAGTAACTGAACCTGAAGCTGAGTGAGTGAGGAGTGCACTGGGACAGAGGAGGACTCAAATGCCTCAAGAACTCGGGACCCTGAAAGAGTATTGAGTTAGGCCTTGAAATGTGATGGTTTATCAGGGCAGAATGTTGGGGATTGGCAGAGGGGAAGACAGCATTAATAGATTGATCACATTTCAGAGTGAGGTTGTGGATTTTAACCTTTATCTATTATTTATAGGACACACATCTGAGTTTTGCTAATTGAAGTAAAAGAGTTATTTTCTGAAGTACATATCAAGTAGGAGATCAAGGAAAGGCCCCCTAAAATGTCTAGTGACCAAAAAGAAAAAAAAAAAAAAGAGACAATTTCATGGTAACCAAAATTTAAAAATTTGAGCAGATGTAGACAAAAGTATGCCAATATTAAACCATGAAATACCTATTCTGAGATTATCTAAAGCAGAACTAAGTCTGCCAATCCTTGGGGCTATTGCTATCATGCTTGATTAGCAGAGGAAAAAGAAAATTACACCATAGCACTCTGGGCTATTGACCCAGTTCTAGCCAAAAGTGAAAACCTGAACTGAGCATGGAATAAGGTGAAGACATGATAAGGAAATGCTATAAATTCCTTCACCCCAATCATGAAGTTTTAGCATTACTGAGCTTTCACAGATGGCAGACACCTACCTTAGATAGTAGTCATGGTCCCATCATAATGAAACATTAAAAGTTTCATATCACAAAGCAGATCTAAGCAAATTATAGTTCCACTGAGCTAGGTCTGGACTTGGCAGTGCTTCTCAAACTTGCTGCTCTGCCGTAAGAACACTAAGCACTGAGTTAGTCTAATCTTGGTATTTTTCCAGTAGAGAACATAGTTTCAAACCAAGATGACAAGGAAGGAAACATGAAAGCCCCTAGAAGCTAGTTACATTAACACTCTACCTACAGGTAGGTACAAATATTCATTTACAAAATATCTACCTTTAGCATTAAGCATTTACAAGAGAGAGAAACAAATTGAGTGTGATCCATAAGTGCTAAAGGAGGAGGCAGAAGAGACATGACCATGTCAACTGATAACCTTCCACTCTCTGTGGAAGTGCCAGACAGTCTCCATTTCTGCACCAGCTTTGGTTGCTGTCTCCAGCACCAACCACAGGGATATGAGAAATTCCTAGGGTTGTCCAAACAGATACCAGTGATGACAGTAACCATGCTGCTGGGATTGAGTGTTCTTCCTGGCCTGGATGAGTCCAGAAGACCTTTGCAGAAGTCCACAATGCTATAGAGGTCCCAGGCATCCAAGTCTGCTCTGGTCACCCTGGGCCTTAAAAACCTCTGGGACACAGAGGACTGGCATGGAATGTACTGGTTCTGTCTCTTCAGTTCATCCTCTAGGAAGGCCATAGCTGCCCAGGCCCTGTGGTCCTCCCTCTTCAGGGCATACAGTATGTCAACCACAATCTTGGGTATGATGAGGAAAAACCTACCACAGGCGGCAAGTTGCTGGATGATTGGAAGATGCTCACAGAGGGCCCAGGAGTCAACGTACAGGTAAGGGGTCAAAACTGACTGAGTCTGGGGGCCCCTGAGCATGTTTTCGTGCTGTACCATTTCACACTGAAGCCAGAGCTACACTAGCTCCTTTTAAAACCTGACCCATGAAGTCTTTCTGGAAGCTACTAAGATATGTTTTCTGGTCCTTCAAGTATAATGCTCACAGAGACATCCAACCTAGAGTCGAACCTCAGGAACTGTCCAGGGAGTCTGGTTGCAAAGTGGCCAAAGCTTCTGAGGAAGCAGATGCTCCCTGCGGCCTCACCCTGCTTGCTGAGTGGAGGTAGGTCCTGCTCTAGGCCCACACTCTCCTGGCCAGCCTGCAGTGGAGAGTGCTGGCACAAGGCAACGTTCTCAGGGAGCAGCAGGAACCTGGGCGTGATTGGGCCTTTACAGCTCCGCGGCAGGTCACAGAGATGGTGGGACAGGCCCAGGCCTGGTTCCTGAAGGTCTCCCACTGAAGGCAGCAATTCAGCCGCTCAGACAGACGGTCCCACCGGCTGAGTGAACTCTGTGAATGTGAGGTGAGGAGTCTGTGGTTGTTGCAGAGCCAGCCCAGTGTCACCTTGATGGTAGGCAGCAGTCCCTCCGCAGAGAGAACCTTCAATTTCTTTTGAATGGTCTGGAGGTGGTTGTGAGAGTGGCCAGAGGAGGCATTGTGTCCCAAGTAGGAGCCAGTGGGAGGCTCTCTCTCAGGAAAGCCGCTCATGTCCTCCTCGGTGCCAGATGTGCTGCTGGAAGCTGAGCTCAGCTCAGACTGAGACATCGGAACCACTGTGACCAAGCACAAGCCATATTTTACTTGGAGCTTTTGGCTTAATGGGGCTGGTAGTTCAGCAGCAATAGCTGTTTTCAAAAGATCTAGGAGATGACTGGGAGGTTTACATGCCTCTGGCTTATCCCTGGGATGAACAGCTTTATATTTGGATGTGGCTCCACTTTCCTGCATTGCTTCTGGATTCAGGGAACCATTTCCTTCTTCATTAGTTGTATCTGAACAAGAAGTCTCGCTACTTGTTTCGGAGTGGACCTGTGAACTTAAGGATGTGTTTTCCTCTTCGTCTGTCTCATCTGAGCAGAATGATAACTACCTTCTGAGTTGTAATCCTCACTAGAAACACAAGACAACCTGTGGCTTTTCTGGGATTTATCACAGTGGGGCCCAGCACAGGGGGCTAGAAAGTCTTGTCACCCCTCCCCAATCATTTTCTCCTGGCTCCCATAGCTGGGGACAACCACCTCTGGAGTCAGCTTTGCTCTCTGGAGCTCAGTCTGGATCTGTGTATTCATGTGTTGAATGAGATGAGAGAAAAGCATCAGGGTGAACGTGACTGCTGTCCTGTGCTATTTCAAGCCTGTTTTCCTCAGGCTCTGCACACTCATGAGGCAAAGAACCACCATGTGGAAGATGAGGAGATCTGGAAGAAACAAATAGCCTCTTAGGGGCCTTCGCTCAGTGGAAGCTAGGCTCGGGTCAGATAGACACAGCTGATAGGAAAGGCAGAGAGGAAAGTCTTCCAGAACCAGCTGGCACAGGGCTACCAACCTGACTGCCCAGAATTTCCTCTGAGGCTGCAGAAGCCTCTGAAGGTAGAGGAAGCTAACCGCAGCCTTTTGTTATCCCAACACCTCCTCTGCCTGGCAGACAGTTTCTTTCCCTGGTACCTTTTCAAATGGCTGTCCCTTTTCCCTGAATGATCAAAGAGCTTTTTGAGGTTCCAAGATTCCCCTTTAAAAGGCACTTCCGAGTGGAGGCAGCATTGATAGAAGTATGTGGCTTCAACGTCATAGTACTTGCTCCCTGTGAGAGCTCCCAGCTGTTGAAGGGCGTTTGCATGTGCAGGGTTACTGACAGCTCTGTAATAACATCTCCGTACCAAGTCCTTGGTGGCCAGACTTAGGAACTCATTCTTACAGTGCAACAAGTCTGCCAGGTAGAGCAGGCAGCGATGGCAGGCCAGTCAAGCCCAGGCAGCCTCTTCCTCTGATGTGAGTCCTACCTTTCTACAGCCAATTAAGGGATCTCACTGTGAGGCCAATTTATGTAGCTCTGTAACCTCAGCTTACAGTGATCCTGAAGGAACAGAAAGAGGTGTTCATATAATTTGAGACCACCCTTCAGATGAGCCTGCAAGGGGCCTCTCCAGTGCTTGAAAATGTCCATGTATTTTCTGTTGATCTTCAGTAGCAGCAGGACGTCAGAGTACGTTTTCCTCCATAACAGCTCTTCTGCCTTCCTCCCATTAGCCACTGGGTGCAAAAAACGAGTTTGATGCAGACTTACAGGAACCATATTCCTGAGGGCCAGGACGTGAGGCTTTAGCACTTCTTTGTGGGCATTTTCTTTTTGAAGGAAAAAGTCAAGACACTGAGATGTCAAGCAAACTTCCTGGTAGAAGAGTTTGGCACTCAGGGCTTCTGCCTGGCTTCTCTCCATGGGGCTCGACTCTTTTCCCATGATGCGTATGTGTACCTTCTAAGAAAAGACAAAAAACTACCTATTAGTGCTCACCCAGACATCAAAAATATAATGATTATAACTGGAACAACAGAGTGGAAACATACAAGGCCTTCTTAGAACAGATAACTCCTGCTCCTCATTCAGATCCAAGTTTAAACATCATTTCTTCCAGAAAGCCAAATCTAACTCCCCAAGATAGATTAAACGTTTTCCTTTCACACTGCACAGGCTTTCTTTGGGTTTCTGGAACTCCACTGGTTGTGAATTTTTCTTGATTTTATTTCTCCTGCCATAGCACATCTATTATAATCACCTCTCATTCTTTCTCCCAAACCAGACCATAAGGTTCCTTCAGGGCGTGGTCTAAGCCAGTTCAGCATTGTGTCCCCAGTACTTAACAATACTTGTTTCAAATGGGATATTTAATAAAAACAGCAAATCGGTGAGGGTCATTCCAAATATTAGTTCCTTAAATATAGTTGTCAATTCCATGATTCTAATGTATAAAAGCACTTCATTTTACCATTCAAGATACATGTATAAGAGTGAAGTAAAATTTTATGTAATTTCCATTAACTGCAATATAAAAGAAATGGAAAAAACACTTCCCATACCAAAATTTAAATTTAATCAAGGTTCTAGGTACTTTGGAGAATTCAACCGAGATCCCAGCAAAATGTATTTATAATACAAATATGGTGGAATTATATTTTAATGCAAAAATTATAAAATTTACTTCTGAGTAGAATTTGATTTTAGACTCTTAGGATAGAGGAATAAAGAAATAAACAATTATAATGTAAACAGAATATATGAAAGAAAATACAAAGAGTAAACACAAAATAGAAATGTCCTACTTTTCTTAATAATAAAAAAATTAAAGCAAAGTTGAGGTAACAATTTAATCATATCAAAGTAGTCAAACATATTATAATTTATCATATTAGATGCTCAAGGCTATGGTGAAACTTTTATAGACTTACACATCTGGTAGCATGAAAAGTTTTAAAAGTATCCTTTCATTTGTAAAAACATTTATGGGTCACTAGGTTCTTTTATCCAGCAACCTTACCTATAGAAATGATTCCTAAAGAAATACACTAAATAAAGCCAAACCTATATTCATAAGAAGTCCATTTCAAGCGTATCTCTAATAGAGAGACGGAAGAAGGAAGAAAGGAAGTTAAAATTAACCTAAATATTTTATGATAAATCAATTGCTTATATGTGTGTATGTATATACATTATAGAAAACCAAGTCCATTAAATATAATAATCACATAGACATAAAAAATAATGGTTACTTGGAAAAAGAGTAAAATACAAAATAATACATACACTGAAAAACTACATCTTCAAAAACTAAAATATAATTTGTAAGGATTAAAAGAGGTTGGTGTGATAGTGGCTGCCCCCCCAAATGATCCTTGATGGTGTTATTATTGATCATTCTAATGCCACTTCTTAGTAACTATAGTTTACAAATCTACATTTTTGAACTGGCATAAAATAAGAGGAAAAATAGTCATTAAACACATACTATAAACTTTTAACTCAGTAACTGGAATACCTTTGAATGTCTATATTCATACATAAGACTCAATGACTATACACAGTATCCATGCAGTATATTGGTAGAGCTAGAACAGCATATAAAAGCCCTATAAACTCTTACTAGGATGTGAAAAGTTGAGAAGAAAGAGGGATGGGGGCAGAGCAGGAGAAGGGATTTGGGCAGGAAGGCAAGGAAGCAGCTAGAACACAGAAGTCAAACCAGTAGTGGCACAGCCTTCAAAATCTCCAAAGCAGCACAGAGGCTTTTCCTGGACAGGTAAATAAATGGTTATTTACTTATTTGCTGTTTTCAGTTCTGATAACATTGACTGAAAGGCAGCAGAGTATCTACTGAATAGATATCTGGAAAAGATAGACTGCATTAGATTAATAGCCACACACATACAATTTTTCTAAAAGAAAATTTATTTCCCCATCAAGCCGAGGAGTCAGAAGCAAGAAGGTAAAAGCTAGAGAAAGAAAAAAGATTAAGCCCCCAAAACTATTAGAACATTTTAGGAGAAATGAGTTCCACTTGAAATCCAGATAGAAATAGGAACTGACTGAAGCCATCTATACCAGCCTTTTTCCCTTTCCCTTAACCACATCTAGTGACTTCTGATGACATTCTTCTGCAACACTACCTGAGAACCCTACTGGGAAGCTGTGGAAAACCTATTTGCAAAGAGCATAGGCCTAGAGTCACCCATATTTGAATTAGGTTT